>CANXYC011079954.1:0-11701 GCA_948193065.1 Aleurites moluccanus | reverse complement strand
TAGGCATAGTCCAATTTTAGAGGAGGTGCTGTCGAATTTTCTTCAGCATTTTCATAATTAATTGGGTTATATTTGATTGTTGCATATCATTTAGGTTGTCATTTGGGTTCTACGCGGTACTGGTCGCTTATGCATCACCCGTATCCTAGGACCGTCACGACTTCCGAGATAGGTCGTGACAATCCAACAGTTATATTTTTTTACATATCATATTAAATTCATTTATCTAATTTAATAAAAATAAATTATCTATATTTAGACTAAAAAATTCATCATGAAAAAAAATTTCATTTATAATTCAGAAAATCAAACCCTTAATTCCAATATTCAGCCATATATAAGTTTGCCAGCACATAACGAAAACTTAAAATATAATAATAATTAGAAAACATTTGTCATTGGGCCCTCTTGAGATTTAAAAACATTATTATATATATATTTTTACAGTTACGTATGCAGTCAGTCGATTTCAATGTCCGATTCTTAGGAAACAGAAGCAGCATTGCCTCCAATATTTTTAAAAAACCTCACAATATATAATTCAAGAAGTACTACAGTTTTAGGAAGCGACATTAAAATATTTTTAAACAACTTTAGGCAAAAAAAATTAAATTTAAAAAAGAAGAAGTTAATTTTCAATACATATTAAAGATTTTTAAAATTTTTTGAGGCAATTGGCACTCACGCAAGATTAATGATAATATTATTTCTCCTAAACATTAAAATAAACATGCAATGGATTTTATTTTACATTCATTTATTTAAAATGCTAAAATCAATTTTTTAAAATAAAAATAATAAAAAAATTGAATTAAGCAAAATAATCATATATAATTTTATTTTATTTATTTAATTAATTATTTTTTATTTATAAAAATTAAAATGAATTTAAAAATAAAATAAAAAATTAATATTAAATTAATTAATATTAACATATTAATTTATATTTTTTTATTATATAATATTAATTCAATTACTTCAAATTTAATCTAATTTAATTAATTTAATTTCAATTAAATTTATAATTTTTTAATTTTATATTTTCATCAATTTTCAAATCCGTCTTATAGGACAATATTGTTGATTAATAATTCAATCCAAATTTTGCACTATTATAAAGACTAAAATACCTTTAAGATTTGATGATTGTCCCAAACTTTTTTTTTTTTTTTTTTTGTCTCTTCTTATTATCTAAATCCAAATCTAACCATTAAAAAGAAAAAGAAAAATTTCCATCTTTGCTTTCAGATTTCTTGGTAGAGAGTATTGAGTTTAGCTTTACAACTGAAAAATTTTTTATTCAAGTTTTTGTTTCTTTAGACAAATGTCCAAGATGAAATCTCATCGAATGCCTCCTCTTATCAAATCACCAATTCGGAATTATTTGGTTAGTTTTTCGAAAAATATGAAAATTTTTGTTAATGTATTTTAAAGAAAAATATGAAATTGGATTTTTCTGTTAAGAGTATGTCTCATTTGTTAAATATATTTTTTTATAAATCTCATTTGTTAAATATATTTTTTTATAAGAAAAAAATTAATTATTTGACAAAGTCTTAACATTTCAAATCTTATGAAAACTAGTATCCTAGTTGTATTTTTTCTTCAAGATATAATTAATATTACATCATTGAATAGATGTAAAATAAATATTAAATTTTTTTAAGTAAAATAATATGATAATAACATTATTGAAAAAATTAATCATAATAAAATTGATAATATTAATTAATAAATAATAATATTAAAATAGTAATAAAAATTAAAATTAAAAAATATTTTCATACACACAAAATAAATAATGTCTTCAATTCAATTCTTCTATCTTTCCATTCCGGGTTAATTTCACTTGTAGTTTTTGAAATATTGTCTAATACATATTGTGGTCCTTAATCTTTAAAACGTAACATAGAAATCTTCAGACTTTTAATTTACTTTTACTGGTAGTTCTTAACTGTCCAAAATTATTGTTATTTCTATTTTAACCCTCCAAAGTCCTATTCTTTTTTCAAAGACATCCAAAAATCTCTTTTTCTTTATAATTTGACTCTGATACCATTCAAGGCGAGCTTACTCTCTCTCTAATCAGTCTGGTAAGAGGCAAAATTATAGAGAGCTACTCCTAAAGATCTTCAAAGGGTTTTTCTTTTATTTCTGATTTCTTTCAGCTTCGTATACTCATTGTGATAGCGAGAGCTAACAATAAAATCCAAAAAACTTTTGTTCTCAAGGAAAAAATCATCAAACTCACTATGTCTAAGGGTCAACTCTTCTAAATTTTTAAACAAATTGTCTATATAATTATTTAGAGAGTCTAAACGATTTATAATAGAATTTAATAATCCTATCACTAGATCTTTGCCTAAACCGTGATTTAGGTGATGACAATCAGGATAAGAATAACCTAAAGAATTACTGGTCATTCAACAATCGTGCAAAAGCACCAAACCTTTCTAGATAATGAAATTTATTAAATTCAAGCTGGTCTAGAAATTTTTTAAGTTCAATGTCTTCTTTGTTAGGTCTCTCAAGTCTTTCAATCCTTTCTATAACAACATGTAATTCTCTTATTCTTTGTTCATATAAAGCAAAGAAAGGATCTTGTAGTCTAAGACTGACACTCAACTCTTCCCTCCTAATTTGAGTTAAAACTAGACCTCTAAGCCAATTTCTATTAGCAAATTAGTTGAAAGACATGAACGTTTAAACATAAATTTAAAACATTTATGAAATATATACCTTTGTAAACAGGGTCCACTAAGCTTTCGCAACAGCTTTAGCCCTCCTTCCAAGCTCGTCACCAGCATTACCTTCAGATAGGTATGGAGAATATGACTCACTACCTTTACTTGGTTAGGTCTTACTGCAACAATCTTGGATATCAGACCGTTTTGAAGGATGAAAGGTATATAGAAGTAGAATTATCATACAGATAAAGACTTGAAAAAGACTTTTCTTAAAGAAACTATGTATTTTATTTCGCTCCTCTTCTTCAATAAGCTGAAGAGGTATATATAGACTTTTTACAAATGAAACTGGTGTCTGTATTACTGTTTGCCAGCTTAAAAGTAAAATAATTAACACAGTACAATAATTAAGATAGGTAGCTGGAATAGTATGCCAGCTTTACAAAACTACAAAAATAAATGGACAGTTAGTGCCTCTGGTACTATTCTCCAACTGTATTTAATACAATAATTAAATAAAGACCAGGAATGCTTTAATTTTACAGCTAAGAATCCTTATCTAGAGATAAGTTCTTTTCATCGGGACCATAAATTTTAGAGCTACTTTGGCCGACAGTGTTTTAATATTTGCAGTTACTTTTGAAAAGCAATTCTTCATTTATCACGCTGAGGCTGATGTCATGGATAACGTTTTTGTCACTCCATCTGTGCGTTGCTGACTGGGGAGTCCATGCTTTCTCTTAGTTCTTCATAATCCCTGGCCATCTCTTTTGCAACACGTTGCTCTCTGAACTGAGCAACCTTCTTTCAGACATTCATAGTTTCAGGTTGGAAATTCATACTTGGATCTAAATCCACTAGTCTTAGAAATAATTTTTGTGCTCGTCCCTTAATCATGGACAATACTCTTGTAATGGGAGTATATTGGGATCAAATAGTAACAAATTCTTTATCATATCTGAGAAGGACATAATTGTTTGCATAGATTGCCTTATCCAGGCTAGTTTTGAAATTCTCAATTCTCACAGCTTGGGTAATAATCTTATTTTCTTTATACAGGTTAAAATAAAAATTTAAGTTCTAATTATTAACCTTCTGTGGGTCAATAAATTCCTTAGTTATAATAGGACGAAGATCCCAAATTTAATAAGGATAACGAACAATTCCATCCTCACCACAATCCATAATTGTGCTAATAATATAACTGATAATTATTCTTGAGTCTGAACTCAGGAACTCTAAGGATTCCTGCACAACAATTGGAAGTAATTTATATAAATTATTATCATTTCTATTAATCTTGATAATTTCTGTCAGTCCTGTATCTTTGTAGTGGAGACTATCTTTCGCCATTTCTGAGGAAATTCTCAAATTTAGACCTCCATATCCTTGCCAATGGATGTATGGATGTAACATAGAACACTCTTTGAGAGAATGATCTACTGAGTCCATCTTTTTAATCTTTCTGGTATAGGCCACTTCTGGCAAAATGTATAAACTCATTTCATCAATAAGTTTATCCCTTTCAATTACTAACTGAATGAAATCTTCTTCATCCTTTTCGCAGATTTCAAGTTATTTTCTAAATATGAAATATATGAAACAATTTCATCTATAAAGTGTTGTAGTTGTTGGAAGTTTCTTTTGGCTAATCCTCCATGCAATCCAGAAAACAACATAGATCTGTTTTTTGAAAGACCATAATCGTACTTTATGAAGTACCAGACATTTTTATCCTTATAGATGTTTGAAGCCTCAGGGTTATCTACCCTTATGATCTTTATGAATTCTTCATGAATATCTTCATATTCATTTTCAGATACTTTCATTGTGATTTCCATAGGAGATTGTTGGATTACCTATTTTTTGAATTCAGATGTTCCAAAAATAATATCCTAATTTAATTCATCACAATCAGGATTTTCACCCTCAAAGCTTTTATCAGCTTTATCCTTTTCATGAGTTTGGTTTAGAATATGTGAAGATTCACTGGCCTTTCCACTAGCCTTGTATTTGTGATCTAACACATCACCAGAGTTTTTACAACTCTCCTCCTGTAAAGGAGTTTGATTTAAGACTTTTAAATGTTTACTGGCACGTTCTCTAGCCTGTTGATTTGGAATCGATAAAGATTCACTGGTACTTTCAGAAGCCTCTTGGTTTAGAACTCGAGGTTCCTTGGCACTTCCACTGGCCTTTTAGTTTGGAACAACTAAAGGTTCACTAGCACTTCCACCAGCCTTCTCTAAGCCATCATGGCTACTCTCCTGCGAAGGAGTTAGGCATTGCGGCCTTCATATAGCAGCCAATTCACCTTCATCCTTTTGATGAAGTTCTTCTCTGAATCTTTTTACCTGTTTAGGAGTAAGGCCAAGTTTTTTGGTTGCTTTTTCATAAAAATCTTCAGGGACTCGCGCTTTTGGCGCCAGAGGATTTTTCTCTTTATTCTTTTGAATCAATGATTTCTCTTTTAGTTTTTAGTCAGCCTTTTTTTGACTAACCAGTTCTTTTGAACTCGCTGGCTTCTTCTTAAGACACTTTATAGAGATATATCCTTGAGATTTACATATCCAGTACATAACATCTTTTGATGCTACAACTTTTTTTTTTTCATTCTTGAAGAACCAGAGCCATCACTCTTGGAGTATTTACTCCCTTTCTAGACTTTCTTTGTGCATTATTTTTAAGTGTGACCCTTTTTTTTACAGATCCAACATAACTTATTTTTTGCGGCAGGATCCATCTACAAAATTAGACAATTCACTAGAAAGAGAATTAGCTATTATATTTTTATCAGAATGAATATATTCAATATCAAACCTGTAATAGCTAAACCATTCTTGCAATCTTAAAAAGTCTAGTTTGTCTAGCCTCTTTAAGATTTAGATTTATAAATCCTTTTACATAGGTTGAATATGTTCTTATTATGAACCTCTTAGGAGCTAGGAAGATATAAAAGGCTTTTATACCATTTTTAACTGCTGGGACTTCCTTTTCATGGATTCGATAATTAATTTCTGATCCTTTAAAGGTTACATATCAATACTTACATATTTATTCTGGTTTTCTACCTTTGATTTTTAATATTGCTCCCTAGAATTTTTCTGAAACATCTGCCTCTAGGACTAACTCATCTGCATCTGACGGTAAATTAAGACAAGGCAAATTTTTCATTTTATCTTTTACCTAGATAAGAGCCTGATTGTCCTCATCATTCCAAAACTAAGGAATTTTATCGGATGTTTTCTTTGATATTCTTTCTAGGTATTTGGAAAGATTTTTTACAAACTGCCTAACATAGTTAGCAAGTCCAAAGAATCTTTGTACTTGCTTCTTATGAGTTCATAATGAAAGTTAATAAGTTTTTCAGAAATGTGGTTTTGTAGTCTAATTTTTTCTTTTTCAATTTCCATTCCTAAACAATTTATATTTTCCTTAAACTATTCTATCTTTCTTTCAGATAGAATCATACTTTCATATTTGAAGATATCAGTCACTTGTTCAAGGTGACTCATGTGTTCTTTTTCATCATTACTAAAAACTAACACATAGTCTATATAGACCATACAAAATTTTTTCAATGCTTTAAAGACATTGCCCATTTTGCTTTGAAACATGCCTAGAGCATTTTTCAGGCTGAAGGGCATTACCAACCATTCATATATCTCTTGAGGTGTATTGAAGGTTGTAAGGGTCATAGAGTCTTTTTCCATTTTTACCTGCCAATAACCACTTTTTAGATCAAATTTAGAAAAGATAGAAGGTTATTTAAGACTTATCCTATCTATGGTATCGCCTGCTATAGGGATCTTATAACTATTATTCTTTGTTGCTTTATTTACCTAACGATAGTCTATAACCATTCGTGCTTTTCCTCGCACCTGCTCTGCATGGTTTATTACCATAAAGGCTGGATTAGAATGTGGGCTATTACTATCTCTAATCAAACCTTTTTTGAGCAATTCATGAATCTGCTTGTCAAATTCTTCTATCATCTCATTGGTATATGTTATATTTCTAGTTTTGATGATAGTATTGGGATCTTTTAGCTCTAATTTAGCAGTTATGCTATTTAGCATCCATAACTTTAGCGGATCTTCACTAAAATTTCTAGCTAATTTTATAAGAAACTTTTCCCACTTGGTTCCTTTTAGTTGGGGTTGTGTAATAGGTTTCTCTATCACACCTTGTGCTTTAAAATACAATTCTTCGTACCAAGATATATCCTTTGACTCTTGATTAAATAAACAATCTAGCCAAATTTCACCACGCTGGGTTTGCACTTTGAATGCTTGTTCACATGGCATAGATCCACACAACTCTGATTATTTTAACTGGATAAAAACCAAATTTTAACTTATTTTTAGGATTTGTCAGAGATGTGATTTTTACACCTTCAATTGAGATGTAATTATTGTCCTGCACGAAAGGTCTATTTTCTTTTTTCTCCTTTAGGAAAACATTTCGTAAAATGATATCTTCATCTAGATCAGGGAATGCTAGGACCTTATCAATAGTAAACTTTTGTCCACTTATGATAACATGAACTTGTTTTGCAAATTGTGTTACCAAGTTCACTTCTTAACCTGCCATACGTAGTACCATAGGCTGGGTTAATGGTTTTTACCATTCATCAGGGAGTGCATTGGGTCTAGCACTAGTGATTTTTGCACCTGTGTTAACTAACGCATTCGAAAAATAATCATAATAACCAGAAAATTTAAATGTTAAAGAAATGTATGTACTCAAACATGATTCTTCTGTGCTAAATATCTTTGATGATGCCATGGTATCAGGACACACCATCGTCCAAACTTCCTCGAAAGGAATTGATCGTTGCTAAGAAATTTTTTATATTTCTTTTACAACCTCAGGAACTAATGTTAGATGCTTAATCATCCTTGCATTTTTTCGAAATTCTTCACCTTCATATACAGGTAAACTAATAATCTTGTATCCTACAATGGTTCTACCTTCAGAAGATGATTATGTATCTTCCTCCTAGACTGGTGTCCCAGGGACTTCTTCTCTAATTATTAATGAAGTGGAATTACTTCTAGGTAATCGAGGGACATGATATGATCTCCTAGGAGGATCATAAATCCTAAGATTTCTCATAGGTTCATCTAGGTTCAAGATGATATTTCTACCCCTTTGTATGATTTGAGAGGAACCTATTGATCTTGATATTTCTGTCGGTTCTTAGAGAACCCAACTCTTAGGCCAAGATAACTCTAGAGGATTAATTTTTTTGTATGGAACTGTCTATAGTTATCTAAACTTTTATCAAATAATTCTGTGATTTTAGATATATTCCTCACTCCAAGATTAGTTGTATTAATCAATCTAAAAATTATCCTAGTGTGATATGCTAAATATTTAGCCTGGGAATTTATTTTATTCATATTCATGAATTTAATCCTTAGTGATAAAGAATTACCCAAACACTTATCCTTTACAAACATCATATAGTTAGGATAAGTCTGGAACTAGACTGGACCATGTGTAAGGTTAGTCTGGACCCCATGTATTAGCTGGTCTTGGAACAAATTTTATATTTTATCTAACACAGCTGCTATCACAAGACTATCGGCTGGCAAATTGAACAACGGTATTAGTCCTACTTGGACAAGAGCAATATGGATATGTTGGTATATTCCCTTTGATTTAGTTACCAATTCCCTTATTTTTGGTAAATTAATCAAAGGTATGTCCAACGTTTCTATTTCTTTACTAGAAACCTGAGCCGTAGATTCTGACTGGGAGACATCTACTATGGACCTAAAACTGAATTTAGATTTGTTGTAAATAGTATTGATATCTACCTTTGGGAGTTTCCATTCTAGGTAACTTTTGAACGGATCATCGTATTGAAAAGATTCTTCCTACACCAGAGAAGTATCTAAGGGGATTATCTCTTCATCAATGGGCCCTTATTCCATATTCATCATAAATAGCTAGGCTGTCCAAAGATCAAATTCATCTATATCCGTTTCATATTCAGAAACTACTTCATAAATAAAATCTATTTCAAAATCTATGTCAGAATATTCATCTTCTTCTATCAGCTCATAGATAAGATTCTCATCTTCGAAGAAAATTCTTCTAAGATTTTCTTTTTGCTTGTTCTTTTGTGGACAAGCATTTGCTTTATGATCTTTTGACCCACAAATCCAATAATAAGAGCAACTACTTAGATATTTCCCTTATGGGTACTTAGGAGCTCTACCATATTTTTTCTTAAAGGCTTTTATTTTATCCTTATCCCTAAGGTTAGTTCTTTTTCTAGTAAATCTAGAAGGTTTATTAAACCTCTTCTTGTTGCTTCTATCATTTTTTGATATTCTTCTTTTTCTCTATCCTTTAAACCTTTTCTTTTTGGTATCATAAGAAGAACATCCTGCTTCAGATCTTTTTTCTATTTCTTTCTCATTTATTGTAATACACCCGTACCTACCAGGAATATATTCAATCTGAGAGCAATAACTCTTATTCAAACAAGGAAAACGTTTCACAACTTATCTTACTTCAAGTTTAGTACATGCCTTTCTTAAGGCATACCTAACTACCTATATCTTACCTCCTAATCCATCAACCACTTTTTCTTCATTTAGGAGGAGAGGCATTTTTTGCTACCTCTGGCCATAGTTCTGGGAGCTTAGCAAAAAACAATGTTGACATGTAATTTTAAGCATTAAGATCAAGATTATAATAATGCTTTTGGAATTCACATGTATAGTATTTAAAATAACACATTTCACATATCTGTAGTTCATCAATATCATTAAAGATTGTTCTCTTTCTAATGACTCAGTTGAAATTGAGAAATCACAAAATTCTCTTTTCAGGGCATTTACAATGATAGCTAGAACCTCATCTATAAGAACTGCTTTTCTAATTTCATCTCTAATAGAGGTTTGAACTACTAGTTAATCCCAAAAATTTTGAGCATTGCCAAGCATGGTGGCCTTGCAAAGTTCGTAGGTAGCCTCAGTTGAGTAGCTACTTGCTCTAGTCGTAAACCTGATCATGGTAATCCACTCATCTATTTTCTCAGACGTCTGCTTTTCACAATCAAGATTTAGAAAAGCTGCCGGAGTGATAACTGGCCTTAATAGATTGTCCCCAGATTGAAATTCCGATTTTATCCTATGGGAATAATTAGGCTTATATTCTGCCCTCTTTATAGCAAGAAGTTCATTAAATATTCTATCATCTAAATGTAAATGAGTTTCTTCTACCAGACCTAGAGATTTTCTAAGGTCTTCAGCTGCTTTGCTATTATCAGGGTTAGCAGCTCTTATGTCAGGGTTAGCAATATAAGGAACTATTTTGTCTTTCCTTAATTGCAAAATTTCTTTTTCAGAAAGAGACTTTGAAGATCCATTAGATTTTTTTAAAACTCTTTCTCGCTTAATTGTATCGAGCATTCCATTCACCAATTTTCCTATTTCTTTTACTAAGGCATTTCTTTGTTATAGTAAATCACCTACGTTTCCTTTTGTATGCAACTGCTCAAGGAGAAGTGTAACATCTTAGGTGAAACCCTAGCACCTAAACCCTAGTTGGAGTTAGGGGGTGTTTATATGGGTTGGTTGTTATATGTGTTATATGATTTAATTGATGTGTTTATAAGTGATTGATAGTTATATGTGTTATAGGATTTATTTGATATGTTTACATGAGTGATTGATTGATATATGTGTTAGATGATCTATTTGATGTGATTACATGTGTGTTTTATTGCAAATTAATTATTTTGGGGAAAATAAATTGAGGATAATAAAATAAATAAATAAAATAAAATAGTTCAATTAGGTTAGAAAAATAATAGAACTTGATTGCAAAAGAAAATAAATAGGAGGGACTTAATTGAAAGTTTGTAGGATTTATTTGTAATAGAAAGAGATGGAGGGAGGAGTTAGTGGCAATTTGGTGCATCATGATCCAATGGAGCAATGTATAGGTGCATCCAAATCTAATGGATGCATGTGTAGAACTCAAAGTGAGCTTTGTAAGATGGAAACACTTGATCACTCCACAAAAATCCACTAACTTATATTTTTTAATCACCAAATTCTGAATTTTTGTCAACCCATTTACCCAAAACCGTGAACTCCCAAAACCAAAGAGAAAAACCTTTCTTCCCCTTCATTTTGGTTCGTCCATGGGAGATTTGATGAAGCTTTAAAGATTTTCTTCAAGTCTTTGGTGGATTAAAACCTCTCATCTCCTCCATTTCTTCATCCTAGCTTCAAAATTCATTTTGCTGTGGTTTGGAGAGACTTAGGGTTCAGTTTTTACAAGAGTTCAAGGTAAGGTTTAAAAATCTGGTTTGTTTAGTATTTCTTGATGATTAAAGGTTGGATAGAACCTTGGTTTGGGGGATTTTTATTTTGGTTAGGAAATTGGCATGGTGACCAAACCAATTAGGGTTTTTCGGGAAATTTTGATTCTTGTTTTAAATTGTGAAATTGATGATGAAATTGGTGTTGAATATATGTTAATTATATGATTTATGTGTCAATTGAATATTTGTTATGTATTTTCCCTTTTGGCCGAATTGATTGGGGGAAATTGGGGGAAGGTTTGCTTCCTTGTTTAATTGTGCAATTGAAGTGGTAAATGGTGTTAATTAAATGTTAATTGAATGATTTAATTGAGAATTGAATGTTTGATTTTGAATTTGATTTTGGACCGAAATGAATTGGGGCAAAATTGGGAAAAATGACCTTTGATGCTTTGATTGAGCAATTGAATGTGTATATGATGCCTAATGGACTAAATTGAGATGAATTGAATGTTTAATCATGAATTGAAATTGTTTTGTTGGATTGCACCTTGGACCGAAATAGAGAAGTAGGGTTTGGTGTGTTTTTGCTTCTAAAATTCTGTAACTGAGTGCTTAGAACTTAAATTGACATGTTGAATTGATGTTTGAATGCTTGAATTGGAAAAATTTGTGAAGGGAGAAGAAAGCCCCTTTGGGTCGAATGCTCATTTTGGGGAAAATG
>CANXYC011079864.1:0-96661 GCA_948193065.1 Aleurites moluccanus | reverse complement strand
CCAATTATAACAATTTAGACATCTAAATATTATCATCCTTAACATCTAACTACGGAGCTTTAGAGTATACTCCTCATACATACAACACCATAATACAATCCATTGAACATATATATATATATATATATATATATATATATATATATATCTCAAAAGAATTACATAGAGTCTTCTTGGAGGAATGAATCAAGAAGCTCTGTCTTCTATATTAGCTTCCTCTCGAGCTACACTACTACCTGAAATCAACAGAAAAGGAGTGAGTCTTCAACTCAGTAAGATATAAACATGCATAATATAGATCAAGTCAAAGAACAAGAATATGGAAATATCAAAAGGTTAAGCTTATAAGAATATAAGTGCTCACAATCAAATAGCACTGTCAAATCATATGATAGAACTACAAGGTGCATCAGTAGACTTGCTACCTTATCACAACAGGGCGCATCAGTAGCCTTGCTACCTTATCGCAAACATATGCTTGGCCAGGCATATGCCTAGAGCTCATAGTCCCCTCCAACACTGATATCGAAAATCCCTATCAGCTGGGTTTCCAAAGTGCACAATGGACCAATGACTTTACTCTCATTGGGAAAAGTGTTATATATAACATGTTAGGGTCATATAATTTGAATTCCACACGAATAATATTGGTCACAAGACCATCAATATATAAACATGAATTTTCTTCAATTTAACAAATAGGTTTCATATGAAATTGGTCCAAAGAAGAATGACAAAGTCATTTACATTCATATAATGTAATCACATGGAACAAATCATTATTTGTTTGAGAACATTGTAGGGATTTCAATTAATAGGTGCATAATGTATTATTTTGAAACATGAGGATCATATAAGCAAAATATTAGGATAGGTTGAATCATTCAATTTCGAAGAAGCAATATGTATATGCAATGTTTAGACTTACGTCTAAACAAGTTTATCCTTGTATTTCCCTCAATAGCTTGTTCAATCAATAATCTCCTCTAATACCTTGAGTTCTCTTCTCCTATAAAAATTTTTCCAAATTCTCACAATTAGGGTTTCCTCAATTAATAATACATAATAAAGTTCCTTATAATTTTAACCATCTTATAGTTTCTATTTTTGATTCCCAACATCAATTTAATTCATCTCTTAAACAAAATTTGAAATTAATTATAAATTTACTATTCACGCCACTATTCATGATAATCCATAAATTATGGTCTCTCCCACATTAATTATAATTAATAGCATTAAATGCTTGCAATAGATCCTATATACCCATAATTAACTATCCTAACTACCATAATTTTATTAATATAGAGAGAATGACATTTGAAGAGAAATTACCTTATTTCTCCAAAAACTGATTCCTTGAAAATCTGCTTTGAAAATGAAGGTCGATGCTTTAGAATGTGATAATTTGGTGATTTAATGCATTAATTCTGAGTATTAATGCATTAGAAAATAAATGGAATAAATTTGAGAAGAAATGAAGAAGAACGAAGAAAAGAAGAAGAAGAAAATCATGAAAGAAAAGCTACTGGGTATCTGGTTAAATAGGCTACTGCCTCTCAATTCCGCTTCGCTAGCTTGCTTGGCCAATCCACTCCTGGAATGCCACCTCGCATAAGCCAGTTCGCAAATGTCACTTTGCATTGCCAGCTCGCAATGCTACTTCGCATTGCCGGCTCGCAATGCCACTTCGCAAATTTTCCTCTTCGCTAATTGCCATCTCGGCAATCCCACTTCGCTAGTTCTCCTCTTTTCCAATTGCCACCTCGGCAATCCCACTTCGCCAATTGCCACCTCGACAATCCCACTTCGCCAATTCTCCTCTTCGCCAATTGTCGCCTCGGCAATCCCACTTTGCCAATTCTCCTCTTCACCAAACACCGCCTCGCATATCCCATCTCGCAAAATGCTAATCCGCATTGCCGGTTTGCACCACTAATATCTGCCGAACTGGAAAACCTTCTTCGCCAACTCATACTAAACCAGCTCGCAAATGAGTTACAAATATCCAAACTCCCTGATTCTTTTTGTCACTTAAAATATACACTCAGGGGTCCAATATATCCAAAATTCAAATTAAAAGGATATCTACACAAACTATGGTGAATTTCTAAAATTCTCCCTGACTTTACTGCCCAAAATCATCTGAACAGGTCTGATTAATTCCACTCTCAACTGACTAAACTTATCCAATTTCCCTGAAATTTTATAGCCAACAACATAACACATAAAGCAACATTTCTCATGTTTGCACTTTTGGCTCATTCAGCCTCAATCATTCCCAAAAAAATTAAATATTCTCAGATTCCTGCAGAAAATAATGAACCAGATAGGTCCTGGTCAAGGAGGCATATCTCCTCACACACGCAAAATTTTCCAAAACTCTTTTACAGACCTAAAGATGAGATATAAATATACAACTTTTATGTTTTACACTTTATCAAATTATTCCTTTAAAATTATTAAATCAGCCTCACAACTCCTCCCTGCATACAGAATTCTGGATTCCTTAAAACATTTCTATATCCTTAATCAATTCAATAAACATACAATTAATAAAATAACAAATAAAAAAAAATGACAGGTATTACAACTGAATTAGCAGGACATGAAATCCAATTATTTGTTTTGCTTGCAACATATAAATTGTACAACTCCACATAAAGGTAGCATCAACTTAAGATCACATAATAATAAGTTGATCGTAACAATATGCAGTAATTTCAGTAGTGTTTTGAGATGTTGATTAAAGAAGTATAATATCATGTAAAAAATTAATGTTATCTCTAATAATCAGCAAATTGATTAAAGGATGGCCAGATTGTTTCAAATATATACAAAGCCAAAAGAGAAGGAAAATGAAATATTGAATCCAAATCCCACACTAAAAGTTACCATCTCCTCTTTTCTGCAATTCAATATAATTTTTTTTAGTGATGCAAATAAGAAAGTAACTATGTACTACTAAACAAAATTAAATATAATCCACCACCCATTTTTTATTTCTCCAAGTAAAGTAGATCTAAGTTACCAGATTATCCAATAATTTAATAAAAAGGAGGGTTCCTTCTCACCTGAATGTAAATGACATGATAATCTCACTGGATAATTTCATTTTCCCTCGCACTGGCCTTTTGATGATATAAATGAACTTGTTAACATTTTCAGTATCTATGGACCCAAGTAACAAGCACCACAACTATGATTAAGGAAGCAATAATAAAAACCCATTTTTAATTCACCATGAAAGAGCTAATTTCACACTCTTGTACATTGGAAGGAATATATGATACGCTATAATCCAAAAAAAAAATCATTCTAAGATGTATAACCAAAATCTCAGGGTGGATAATGCGCATGTTATCAAAAGAGTTAAACAAAGTTAACTCCAACCAATGCCAACATTATCAAATTATAGTAATTTCATAATTACTTACAGAATCCAGGATAATTAAAAGAACGTCAAATTTAACATTCATAAAGAAAACCATTACATGCATGTTTATTTTTTCATGGTTAACGAAAGCGACAAAGAGATATGATCCCTCAACATCTATTATTCCATTTTGGCACACCTTCTTACAAAGAAAGTATACATTCTCCTCACTGTAATAAACAATAATCACCCAAAACCAAAAGCAAACAAATAAGCACAAAATACAAAGAAAATAAAACTCTCCTCCTTCTGATCCACAAACAAGTTTTACTTAGATTTCGAAAAATTCGGGCAAATTTTAATAGATAAATTGTAAAAAATGCATATGACAGACACCTAACCAATAATAAGAAAGAAAAAAAATTCAATCAAGAATTCAGAGACTATCTGCTTATAGAAATCTTGAGCAAAACTTATCACTTAGACATATTTTGTTTTAAAGAAATCAATAGGTTACAATTAAATCACTTAGACATATTTTGTTTTAAAGAAATCAATAGGTTACAATTAAATTTTAGTTTAACCACGAACAAATTGACACTTCAAATGTCAGTCGTAATAAAAACTATATTTATTCTCTTTTTTTTTTTGCTCCTACTGGAGTTCAAAGAAATATGAAATTGAATACATATTATTACCTGGTGGGCAGATTTTCCTTCTCCGAAGGAAAATCACTCAAAATAATTTTTACATATTTCATCATTTCATCACTCAAAATAATCTCCTCCCAGCTAAATTCCACATAAATTTTTAGAATAAAAAACGAATTCTAAGCTAATAAGGTACTGATTTACAAAATTATGAGTTCTATTATGATTTTTTTATAAACTAAAATCACTTATAATAAATAAATATTAAGAGTTATTGCCATGTGATTTGAAGTCAACCCACACAGTGAGTTTCTCATTCTTTTTGGTTACTTAAATTTTGTAGCAAATTTGTGAATTGCATTTCAATGAAAACAAATAAATGCTATAATTGAAATTGTGTATCACATCACCATTGTTGAAGAGATAATGAAGAATTTGTTTTTATTTTAACAATGATTTAATATTAAAAAATTATAGTCCTTATAGTAAATTAATCAGCTCTATGAAAACTATAAAAAATATAAAAGATAAGCATATGTGATTAAGAATAGGAATGTATTTAAAGCAAGTGCCTTTGGCATAAAATTCTTAATTATAGAGCTTTTTTTTATAATAAGAGAATTTTATTAATGAGAGAAAAACATATGGAACATAAAACTTTGCAGCAGAAGAAACATCACAAGGAGACCAACCTTACTAGCAAACTAAGCCAACTATTGCAAAAATTTAACCAGAAATACAAAAGGAATAAGGTGGATAGGGATCTAATAACAGCCAAGCAATGAAGAAAATATTTATACTGAAAAAATTACAAACTAAAAGACTAGCAAGACAGACCAAGTACATGAACCAACTGGAACAATAAAAAAAGGCTAGAAAATGTTTAATTAGTACCTTATTGACACAAGGCCGGACCTTTATGAGTTGATAATTAAGCCAAACCAACTGAAAAAATGCAAAACTCAATATACAAAACCAAATCAATAACAAAGAGTGAATAGATTACATAAAGAAACAAAGTAATGAATGACATAAAAAAAAAATAGATTACATAAAAAAATAGAGTAATAAGTGAGCAAGTGAAAGCTCAACTTCTAGCTCTGGGAGAAAATAACCCAAGAAGGCTAATACTCAGTAGGCAAGATCTTCTCAAAATCTTATACCGTCATCATCGCAATCGCAACAATAATAGTTGTCTGAAACACCAGCCATCGTCATTCTCGCAATCAGTAACTTTCTTTCTCTGGAAGAACCCTACCCATTGCACTGTCTCAAACTCCTACACATACTCATTAATTTATTTAAAAAAAAAAAAAAAAACTAAATCACTTACGCTACCTCACTTCATTGAGATTTCAAATCAACTTCTTCTTTTTTTTCTTTTATCTTTTAAAACTGCGAAACCAAGTGAGTAGAAATTAAATCGAAGAATCAAAATAGCAGAGCTAATTGAACTGAAAATTGATATAATTTGGAAGAATAAACAAAGTAAAGTTGTTCGTGAGTTTTAAGATTCGAGGATTTAAATTTGAAGAAAACTAGGAGGAGAGGGGTTGAGAATTTTAGGAGTAAAACGACGAGAGAATGCGATTGAAAAGAGTGATATGTTCTGAAGATTTTTCAAAAGAGTGTTCGACTTGTTGTGTAAGAAAATCTAAATAGAATAACTAAAAGTAAAAAAATAGCAAAACACATACATACTTGGTAAAATCTTGTTGCCTTTAATAATAAATCTGAGCAACTCATTAGCGAATCAAGAGCTTCTTTTAACGAGGTCGATTTGCAGAAAGAAGGGGAGAGGGATGGCCAAATTAGCCTGTGGCCAGAGTTGTAAGAGGGAGGAAAGGAGAAGGGGAAATAAAAAGAAAAGAAAAGCAGAAGAGGAAGGAGAAGGGACAGCGATAGAAAAATAAAAAAAGAGAAAAATGAGAAGGAAAAGGAAATATGTTAGAAATCAATTACTAGTTGAATGAGTAACCAGTTAAAAATTGGCTATTTCCACTTTAAAATTACCTATTTTAAACTCAAATTACCATTACTTGATATTTTCTCAAGTCACCGTAGCACACACCTTAATGTTAATTGATTTGGTGAGTTTCTGATATCATCTCATCTTTTCTCTTCCTTTCTGTCGTTGTGTCAGATGAGTGGACCATAAATTTAAATAAAAACACCTTTCCTTTTTTCGCTAACGGTTTTATTAGTCTCAATTAGAATTTGGGCTTGATTGCAACAATTTCAATATTATAAGGGGGAAATTGTACTTTTTTGAAACAAGAGGAGAAATTGCAAATGGAGACAAAATTAAAGGGATAAATTACACTTTTTTCCTATTATTTATTATAAAATGAAAAAGTAATGTAATTCATTTTTATTATAAAAATCTGACAATAATTTTATAAATTAAATTTGAAATTATGTATATTTTTATCTAAATTTAACTTATTTAAATATAAAAATATGAAAAAATAAATAACTGCTTGAAAATCTCTCCAAAAAGAGTTGGTTGCTAAAATTAATATAATTTTTTTTTTTTAATTTATGCTATAGTGTCATGTAATCATTGATATAGTGCAACATAGATAATATATTAATAATATTAATATTGTTAGTTAAAATATTATTAAAATATCTAACAGTAAAAGTTATAAATCTTAAATTGTCATTAAAAAATAAAAATTCTAAATATATAAAGTGCGAAATCATATGGTATTTATTTATATTTTTTTCTTAAAATTATAACCATGTTTTAATTGCGTCGTAGTGTCTTCTAAATTAAATATTTGTTGGAATTAAATTTATAAAAAAATAAAAAAATAAATAAGATGCTTGGTTATATAATTGTCGGACTAAAGTTTGAAATATTTTTTTTTGCCTTTGTGTAATTTCTCCATTCGCATGTCTCAATTTGCAATGGCATAAAAATTGACTTTTGTGACATGCTACCTACACTAACTTACCTTATTTATTGGCCATCCACCACGTCGCCACGAGCCAACAAAAACACTGAATTGGAAGTTAAGAGTTTTTCATTTTTGCTCCGCCTCTTCATCACTCAAAATGACGAAATTCAGAAAGCTAGGTTGACCCACGGCTCATCGTATGTCCATGCTCACTCAGGTTCTCGATTTTTTAATTTCTTTCTAGCTGTTTGTTGATTTTTTACTTCTTTTTCAATCAATGATATGTGGTCATTGGTTATGTAATTGTAAGACCATGGTCTCTCGGTTGGTGAAGCACGAGTGAATTGAAACCACTGTTGCTACGGCACTTGTTATTAGCTTTCTTTCTTTTTTACATTTTAAAGTTTTTTCTAGGGTTTATGGCAACTAATTTTAATTTTGATTGGAATTTTTATATGAAATATTTACTTGAAAGATTGATATAATTGGGATAATGAGCCAATTAAACTGTGACTTTAGATTCTTTCTTATTAAAATAGGAAAAAAACCTGGTTTAGATTGCATTATTAGGTAATGATGATATTGACCATGGGATAGCAGATGGAATGGTCATGAGGAAAATTTTATTGAGATAAATGCATTCATTTTTTTTTTCCAGGCAAGTGATACTTGACGACTTGCTGATAATATGGTCCAATTTGGGAAAAGGTATGTATGCATTAACAAATTTGTTATATGACTATTGCATGATACTCTTAATTTTTTTAATGTTGTGTAGATGATATATATTTAACAATATGAATTGATTATATTAAGCAAATGAAATTTGTTGGAGTATTTATTGAGTAAAAATTTGGCCGTTGATGGGTTTTCAGTTTTCACCTATGATGGTTTTGGGGTGTTTTCGGGGAGATGCAATGAGGGAGGGAGGGGAAGAGAGAGAGAGAGAGAGAGAGAGAGAGAGAAAATAGAATAAAAGAAATTTAATTTGCACCTAAGGCTAATGATGACAGGAAAATGTGTCTCAATAGCTATGATATTTAAAGTCGATCATTAAAAGCGTGTAGTTTTTTGAACAAGTAATAAGAGTATGAATAATTGATAGTTAAAAAGTTATGATTTTAGCACTTCTAGTGATGGGGTTTCCATACTCATTAAATTTTTATTGTTGAAATTTAATTTTCTTATACTGTTGTCTGCATCAGCTATAGAAGTCCTACATGTGTTTGCTTAACTAAAAATATATGGAATAGGAGTGTTCTTGATTTGAAAACCATTATACAGTGCCAAAAAAAGGTTGGTTTTCTCTATAATTTGTTACTTGTTTGATTGTTGAATTGTAATATTTTATGTTTACGTGTTGTTCACTAATTGTGTAAGTTATGCTCTTATTAAATTTAATTACAAAGAAATAAAACAAATCATTTTGAAAGTTCATGGAGTTGCCCATCATCATTCATTCTATTTGGCAAAAAATTACCGGGATTCCTTTATGTTGTAAGATATGCAGCTGCTTTCATGAGAGGGGATGATGTCCTTCACAAGCTATTTACAGAATTTGGCTTATCATTACAAGTAAATCTATCTAACTGACTTCATTAGTTGTTTTCTCACCCATGTAATATTTAAGTTTAGGCTTGTATTATGTCTTACAGGGATAGAGGAGGTGGTTACACTAGACTTCTTCGGACCCGTATAAGAGTTGGTTATGCTGCACCAATGGCCTACATTGAGTAAGATTTTTGTTTACTACGAATTGCATAGTTGTTAAAGGCATGTCTTCTAATAACTAGTTAAATGTTTGTTTGAATGAGAAACTCATTTCTCATACTGCCAGACATTGCACAGCTGCTGCGTTTGGATGAGATTTGATGTCAGTGTTCCTTTTTTTCTCATTTGTGGTGATAGTTACTGAGCATGCAGTGGTCTAATGCATTGGAGCATGGCATTGAAATAATACTGTTGTAACACCAATTTTATATTTCTGCTTAGGCTTCGTGTGCTGGGAAAATAATGATATTGAATGAATAAACTGATTATGAAATGGACACCAACCATGTGAAATAAGACATTGTTATTAGAATTAAAAGAGAATTGCTCTCTAAATAATTTTACAATTGTTTTCAAACAATTGCTCATATATATGAGGTGTGTTTTAGAATTTGTATTGGCATGGATGTTGATTTTTTTTTTAACTGTCATTCGTAATTTTCTGTCTATTTACACATTTAAACAAGTTTATGGACAGAGGGAATGAGCTTGACAGTCAAAACCACCGGTTCCTTAACCACAACAAAGAGATCCTTTGGATCCCTGGACATGATCCCTTCTGAGCAAACAATTTGCACCTCCTAAAGAAGAAAAGAGTTTTGAGCCTGAGATGTGACATAAAGTCATTCTGTTCCTTTCTCTCCTGATCATGGCTGTATTGATTTATTAACTTGCAACCTATCATGACTTCTTACGTTGAGCAGTAAGATTTGGTAACATACTGGTGCTCAAATGATACCGGCATAGCAACCTCGTGAATAAATAGGCATTCCTGTATTTTTGAGAGAAAAATGTATATAACAAAGATGTTTTATCATGGATCAAACTATGCTTTGTTATTTTTCTTGTTGTTTAAGGGAATACTTGCACAAATTGAGGGGTCAAAAGGGTGCTCTTTTCCTAAGGTGCGAGTACTTCAATATGATAACTGTTCACATCAAAATGCTTGGAATTCTTAATTCCTAAACTTATTTTTTAATTTTAGCGTTAATTAAGTTATCACTATTTTGATGTTATAGCTACTAGTAGCATGGCAACTTTGGGGTGAAAATTTAGAAGTAATTATTTTCATATTAATAGATTATTGCAATATAATTTATGTGATTAACAAGCTAAAAATTTATGAACTTTCTACTGAATTTTATTTGTCAATAAGCTAAAAATTATCTTATGAATGGATATAAATATCCTCAAAAAACTTAAAATTTTTGTATTTTTAGCTTAGAGGAATTAAAAATTATCATTATTTTCAGTTTTGTGATTGTGTAAATTTTGTTGTATTGAAGCCTTTTATTTTCTTAAGTTCATGTTTGGAGATGTATTTAGAAAATAAGAATTATTAGTTTTAGGTTTAGTCTAGAGCTTGTATTTTTTTTTTCTTATATTTTTTAAATATTTTTAATATAATTTTTCATTTATTAAAATATATATATATATAAATTCTAAAAAATAATATTTAAATTTAATGAAATAATAATTATAATTTATTTTATGTATATTGAAAAGAGTTGAAACAAAGGACTTGACATAATGCAAAGTTGTGAGGCAGAATTCTACATGTCAATAAACACAAAGCACAGGCGAACAGTCAGGAAAGAACACGCGTCCATGATAACGTGATCCAGGGAGTGTAAGAGTGGTCCCCACCTGTGTATAGTCACATCACCGTCCCTTTTGTCTAATCACAAGATTAAAATTTTAAAAATATTACTCAACCAACTACCATTCAAATATACTTTTTTTATTATTTATTATTTTTACTTTATATATTATTTTTTTTAAAATTAATTTCTACTGAAGCCACGTGATCAAATAATATATATATATTTTTTATTATTTTAAAGTTCTGCAATTTAGCATCATGTTTGAATTAAAATTGATGAAAACTGAAAGTGTCACCAATCATACATTTTGGTGGCACATAATTTAATAATAATTATATATATTTTTAATTAATAAATTGTTGATTGATTCCCCTCATTTCTTATACTTGAAAAATAAAAAAATCAAACATTTTGGTGATTGTTTTGAACTGTTTCCTAAAATCTTGAGAATTATTTTATGATGAAAGTTGAATTTGCAATTCTGAATATGAATATGCTGTAAGTTAATTTTATGAGTGATTTGATTGGTGAATTTTTTTTTTCTCTCTAAATTGAATATATGTGAAAAACAGGACATAAAATAGATAAAAAAAAAAGAAAAGAAAAGAAAAGTAGCCATTGATGCACTCACTGTTTCCTTTGTTATTTCATATGCGGTTATTGCATGCAATGATTCAATTTTAGCTTCTTTAATCGTGTTTTTTTAATTGATAGATATATGATTTTAGCTTTTGATTATTTAGGTAAATAAACTATAAATTTTAGAAATTTGATGATGGGTTATTTACGTTATGGGGTGTGATGAAAAATAATTTAAAAATAAATAGAAAATTTCTATTTTTTTTAGGCATTTAATGATAAAAAAAATAAATTAACTAAATAATCTTCAAACATGATTAATTAACTAAATAATTAAAAATAATTAATTATATCAGTTTTTTGAAGATTTAAATCATTGCTAAATTAATTAAGATAAAAAATTATTAAAAAAATAAATAAATAATAAATATTATAAAAATTAAAATATTTTTATAAAATAAAATTATATTTTAAAT
This sequence comes from Aleurites moluccanus, assembly GCA_948193065.1. NCBI lineage: Eukaryota > Viridiplantae > Streptophyta > Magnoliopsida > Malpighiales > Euphorbiaceae > Aleurites > Aleurites moluccanus. Next base: position 85,303 of record CANXYC011079864.1, on the reverse strand, counting down.
ATATTTATAAAATATTAAAATAAGAGTAATTATATTTTTAAAATATTTTAAATAAATACATATAAATTAAAATATATAATTTTAAAGTATTTTAATTCGATTTAATTTTAATTATTTTTTCATATATTTAATTTATAATCAAGCTAAAAAAATTTTGATTTAATTATTTTTTTAAATTAATTTAAATTATATCAATAATAAAATTATAATTTTTAATTTAAATTAACTGAAATCGATTTAATTTGATTAATTTTTAAGTAACAACCATTTCATTAGTGTTGCCTTTGGACGAGGAAGTTTTTACATTTTCTTTTACTTGGCATTTGTGTGAAAGGAGTTGTTTAGGAGTAATTTTCTCCATTCATTTTCACGATAAAATTGATTTTCTTGAGCCAAGTAACAAAGCAAACAAATGCATGTGATCGTCAAAAAACAATTACAGGGGAATCTAAGAGAAGCCGGTTCCCAAGAAACTTTCTTTTTTTCTTTTCTTTATAAATATTTTTCTTGATACAGGCAAAAGAACAGCTGACCCACCATTATTTATGAGTTTCTAGTCTCTTTAGCAAAACACCATTATTATTATTATTAGTATTTTTTATTTTTTATTTTTATGTCACCTATCAACCTGTTCTTTTCTCCCAAAGGACAGTGGAAGAGTTGTGGTGCTTAAAAACTAGATATGGGTAGTTTCCAGCTAGGTTTGCTCACCCTTTGTTTTTGTGGATGCCTATAAAAGCAACGGTTAATTGGGTTAGTTGTAGATAAACTCTTTAGTGGCCTAGGGTTTTTTTTTCTTATAGTCACAGATCTGGATTTCTAGCTTTGTTGGTGAAATCACAGTATTTGGGGTCTTGGATCTTTTGTAGTAACGTATGTTTCTTTTTGTTTTGTTTTTGATGTTTCTTGGATTAGATCTGTAAACCCATGAAAAAGAAAGCGTTGGATGATTTAGTTTGTTTGGATATAGGGTTTCTTGGAATCAAGAAACTATATGGTAGCGGTTTTAGTGTTAAGGAGTGGAGCTCCTTGAAGTCCAATAGAGGATCTTGCTGGGTTAAAGATCAAGCTGCTGAGCTATGGATTCCATTAGCCCTATTCTGTGTTTAAAGAGATAGGCTTATGGCTTGCATATCTCAGGAGCTTCATTACCTAATGTTTGATCCTTGTTTGGATTGAAGGGAGCTCTACGCTTCTCTCTCTTTCTCTAGATCTTCCATTTTTATATATAATTTCTTTTGCTTTCTTATATGTTTATTATACTCTCTGATCTGTAGTTATATCTTTGTTACAAACTAGATAATTATTATTGCAGGATCTTGAAGTTCGAAGTTTCAAATCTTGGGTAACACTTTTTTGAACGGACAAATCTTGTTTATACATATATATATTTTCTACCATTTGCTAGTTTTTGTTGCCATGATACTTAATTTTTTTTCTCTATAATTGCTTTGGTCTTTGATCTATGTTTTAATGAAGCTTCACTTTTTTTTCTTTGCAGATTCTTTGATTTATTATATATAATGTTTCTCCCAATTTCTTGGTATCTTTGCCTTAGCAGGAATTGATTGCTTCTTTGTAAAAGAAGTTTGACTTTTTTACTATTATTGTGTAAACCTGCAAGAAGTTAATGTCTAGTGATGATGAAACTCAACGTTAAAAAATCTATCCAATAAGGAATCTTAAAATTATATTGCTTAGATCACATGCAGAGCACTAGATTTTGTGCATCTGTTTACACTTTACACCCTAATTTTGTTAAATATATGTTGCATCGAGTTACTTTTTCTTTATAGACACTTTGTATATCGAATTTGTTTTTTTATTTTTTATTTATGTCTGATTTTGAAGATTGGCAACTTAAATTGTTTGATAATATAATAAAATTTTTAAGTTTAGAAGAAGCAATGGGACTGGTCTTCTTCTTATTTGTTATGGACATTTGATTGTTTTGCTTGTTGTAAACTTATAATGTATTACCTAATTTTATTGGATCAACTGCAAATGATTTTTATTGTATTAGAGATTTATTTAAAAATTTATTAATTATATTAAAATTAACTATTTAAATAATATATATATATATATATATATATTCATTTTTTGGGAGACATTGAAATTAATTAAAAAATAAAAATGTTTTTAATAATAAATCGGGTTATAAAAATCAAAGATCCGGGGAACATTTAAAATGACATTAAAACGGGGATTTAAATGTTTATGATATTTTTGTTATGTTTATTGCTTACTCTTGATGATATCTTTAGTGGTTTTAGCACAGATCTTTTAATAAATGAGAGACAATTCATTTATATCATTGAATAAGTTTTTTACAATCATCAAATAGTATATTAACAGTAAAAAAAAAATATTGAAATTTCCTTATAAAGCATTAATGAAATTCCCTTATAAAGCCTTAAAATGCTTAAAATTCCCTTGTAACGACTGACTTGAACCCCAGAAGATAATTCATTCACCCTCAACGAGGCATGCATGTGTATTGGTCTTGTCACCGCTTTAAAAACTTGGGAAATAATTCTATTTTGTTTATAGCACGTTCTTAGACCAAGTAATGAGGAAAAATAGTTCAAATGGTTTTTGTTATTGATGTTCAAAGATCTTTTAAGGCCTTGTTTGATGTATAAGAATTTGAATGAAATTTTTGAATTTTGTTTAAATTTATATTTTATTATGAAAAAAAGACGAGATTTCGCAATATTTTTTATTATTTCAAAATTACATTCTTTATTTTAATGAAAGTGATAGTTTTTTTTTTTTTTATTTGAAGACTTCAAACTACATGGATTAAAGAGTTCATTATTTATGGTTTGGGGTAAATCTATAAATATTCATGCTTTATTAACCAGTTTTTCAATTTAACTTTAAAATAAATGTTCATATAAGCAGTTTGTGTGATTCTTGCAAGGATAATATGATGTAGTTTTTAATTCTAAGTTTTAATTTTAATTTTTTTTTACTTTATTTTGGAACATTTGGAAATGATTTGCCTTTATCTTTTTTTTAGCCTTTTTTTTTTGTTGAGATAAATTATAATAATACTTATAAATCATGAGAGTTGAAAATAATTATTAAAATAGACTGCATGCGTAGAAAGTGCAAAGTAATAGATGGTAAAAGTAATATACAGAGTGAAAACGAGTTAGTAAATTTATTTTTAAAATTTATGAAATTTGATTGTTTAATCAAATATGAATTATGAGATAATATAACAATAAATTTAAAAATTTTATTTGTATTTTATATTTTATAAATTTAATAAATTTTGTATATTTTAAATATTTTTAATTCAAACAAGATAAATATGGTTAACTTCTTTTGTTAAATCTAAACAAACAATTAAATCTTTTGTTAAATTTTTTTTGTTTGGTACATATAATTTTTTGGACTTATAAGAGTTGAGAGGAGTGTTATGTATTTTTGTACTCGGCACATGTTATGTATTTTTGCACTCGGCACATTTTAGATACCTTAAAATTTTTATAAAATTTTTTAAAAATTATAATTTGATAGTATTTGATATAATGAATATAATAATATATTTTTTTATGTTAAATAAAAATCAAATAGATAGTAAAATGGATTATAAATGTGATAAATCTAAATTGATAAATTTGATACATAGTTATCTCCACATGAGGAGCTATTGTGCAAAAATGTACAATAGCCCCCTCAATCTCTTATAATTAGAGGTGAAAGTCAAATTGAATAAACTGATCAAATCAATTAAATTAAATTGTATTTGATAATTTCAAATTTTATTTATTTTGATTTGATTTGAAAAATATAATAAATTGATTGAACATTTTTCATTGATTTTAACTTAAATCGAACCGAACTGAAGTTATATATATTATTTTTATTATTATTATAATTAAGTATATTTTATTTTATTTTATATATAATCATATTTTTTTAACTTAATATTAATTTAAAATTTTTAAAAAATATTATGCGTGAAAATTAACTAAAGAAAAAATAAAAAATGATATAATTCTTCAAAAAATATAAGTTTTGCTTGTATTAATTAATAAAATAGATAAATTTTGCGTTATACAATATTGAATTATTTTTGAAATTTTTTTATAATTAATATTTTATCTGTATTTTTTTTTAAATTTATAATAAAATAATGATGATTTATAAAAAAATAATTTTTGATTTGAAATTGATAAACTGAAAATATTTAAATCAAATTAATAAGGAAGTTTTGATTTAGTTTAGTTTTAAAATTTTCAAACTAATTTAGTTTAATAATATTTCTTCAAACCAACCAAACTAAATCGATGTGACCTCTTACTTATAATATGAGAACAAACATCAAAATGTTAAATTTAACTCAATTACGCATTTAAAATTTAAAATGAAATAATGAATTTTTCCATAATCACTAATTTGGAAAATAAACTCCTACTTGAAGCTTATTAAAAAATTCAATTTATAATTTCATAAATACTTATTTGGCTCCAAGCCAAACACTCAATTAGTTGAAAACATTGCACTCTACATTATTTTCAAGTAATTAATAAATTTTAAATTATTAAATTGAAGAATCAAACACCAACATAGGGAATTTCTTTTGTTTGAGTTTATGCATAAAACAATTTTTCAGATCTACAACATGAGAACAAACATCAAAAGATTAAACATGTACTTGGAAAAACTTCTTCAATTTTTAAGTCAATAAATATCTTTTTAAATTTTCAAAAAGAAAATATCAAACTTGAGAGTGTTTTTAGTAAAAGAAAAAAAACAAGTTGTAACTTATTGATAATTGAATATATTAATTTATATTTTACGTTGTGATTCGTCGGATCAATTTAGATAATACATCATCTTATAATAAAAGTGAATGTGGTCATATATCACTGGGAATAACAGATTAATTGTTAGACATGTCATATTCTTTTTGTCATGCTAACTATCATACTAAAAGAGCACTGTCACTGCCAATACTATATGTTATTATGAGTTGTGACATTTCGAATAATGCCTATTACTTGGCATTTAAGATAGGTTTGTGTTGTTGCACCTGACTAGCTAACTAGGGAGCAATGAGGATTATGAGAGTGGACCTCTATAAATTGTTAGAGGTGTTATTAGTGTGGAGTAGTGGATCAATTTCAGAATTTCTATTATGGAACTCGAATTTAGAGCAGTTTGAGCTCGAAGGTGTTTAATGCGAGTAAGATATATGATCTTGAATCTTAAAATGTTATGTTCGAGCAATAATTTTTTTAATTTTTTATAATTTATCTAAATTTGTAAAGCTTATTCATCTAGAATTAAACGTTAATCAATTATGATTATTATTTTTTGAATTTATTTTTAAATTAATTTTTACAGCTTGTAGGAGGGGCATTTTGAAAGGTATTTTTGTTTTTTTAAAGTAAAAAAAATAATAATAATAGAAATTGAATAGAGAATCAATGGGTAAATGATTGTTGCAATTATATTTTTAATTGGTATGAAATAGTAAAGAAACTTGTTCAAAATTTTCATCCCTAGTTAGGTAAGCTTGTTAATTTGGTTTTGATCGTTAGGTTAGATGAGATTTGTTTGATGGAATTACAAATGAATGTCATTTTTTTATAAGGTACATGTTATTTTTTATTCGTTTTATTTTAAATATTTTTCCATTGTACATACAAAAATAACAATAATTTTCTTAGTAATTAATCACTCTCTTCATATTTGAAGTTATTTTTAATATCTTATATGTATATATCAATAAAATTAATCTTTTTTTTTTTTATCACTTTATTTTGTTTTTCATCACTTATTCATATCTATTTTCTTAATAATTAATTGTCATTTTTAATTACTGTAATCAAGCTTTAATTACTTTTTACAGTCTTTCAAATAATGATATATTCATATAAAACACTGCTTTTAGGCAAAACCTTAGCATGTTAATTTTTTTTATTAGAATTATTAGAAATATTTAATCATTTTTGAAATACAGAAAATTTAATATATAAACTTGAAATTATATTTTTAAAATTTTATTAGTGTGACCAATGATATAATTCATCAAATTTCAATGAAATAAATAAGAAATTAATAATTGAAGTGACTAAAAAAACAAAAAAACAAAAATGAGTTTCAATTTACGCTAATTGACAGAATTTGTTGGATTAAATTAAAAGATTCAATTAGGGAACTGAGTTATTCAAACTGTTATAATATAATTATCATATTAAATATTTAATTTATATAATTGCTAACAAAATTTATATAAATTTATAGTTTTTCTGTTTCTATAACTGCAAAATGTGTCAGCATAATAGCACAAAATATTTTACACAATTGAAAAATAAAAGATTCAATAGAAAAATACAAAAAATTACATTTCAAACACTTGGTGAATACAGCACCAATTTTCACAATTTCAAATGACTCCAATGAGCCATTTTATTAGCAGAGCTCCCATGAAATAATATGATTTTAAGTTAATCAGGTCACAATGTAAAATAGAAAAGTATCATGCGTTGCTAACAAAAATAAAAGGAAAGGTACAATGGTATCTCCAGCTTTCTTTCCTACTTCATCTACTCAGTTTCTGAAAATCTAATTATATGGGACAAAATTATCACAATGGTTTTTGCCTACCATTACAGAAACTTGCTTTCGCCTTCCAAAACTATAAACTGTTAAATTTTCATGCAACAATGAAATCCAAAGGGGAGAATATTATCTGATATGGCCTGCATTATATCAATGAAGACGGATAATGTCGAACCAGTTATCTTAGACTACTTGCTGTTTTGCCCTTGCTTAGATCCGCAAGCTCCTCGACGAGTTTTCTCTCTTCACTGCTCAATCTTTTTGGAATTTCAACCTGTACGCGAACCAACTGATCGCCCCTCCTGTTGCTCTTGTTTAGGACTGGTACTCCTTTCTTTGCCATTACAAGCGTTGTGTTCGGTTGTGTTCCAGCTGGGATCTTGAGATCTACCATACCATCCACGGTTGGGACCTTAATAGTTGTACCCAAAATTGCATCTATGTACGACACTTTGCATGTGTACAAGATATTGGTGTCATCACGTTTTAGAACAGGGTCTGGCATGACTTCAATAACAACAAAGAGGTCACCAGGCGACCCGCCTCTCCTTCCCGCATTACCTTCAGATCGAACCCTCAAACGGCTTCCGGAGTCCACCCCAGCTGGCACTTTCAAACTGATTCGTTTTGTCCTCCTTACCCGTCCATCACCAGAACAAGTGTTGCAAGGTGTAAATGTTTCCCCAGTACCACCACATGACGAGCAGGTCATCACCTGCTGGAAAACACCTAATGGAGTTCTCGCTGACGAGACAACCTGGCCTTGGCCACCACATGTACTACATTTTGATGGCTTTGTCCCAGGTTTTGCACTTGAACCATTACAGGTCCCACAACTCTCAAGTCGGGTTATCTCGATCTCTTTCTCAACCCCAAAAACTGCTTCCTTAAAAGATAATACAAGATTGTAATATTCATCCTGGCCATCAACTGCTCTATTCCTGGAACCTCTCCCTCCCATGCCACCCATGCCTCCCATCCCTCCCATGCCCTCAAACAGTGATTCAAACAAATCGAAAGGATTGCTGAAATCCTGATATATCAAACAGAAAACCATGAGAAAGCAGAAGATGAAAAAATTTTGACAGAAAAAATTATGAACTCTAAAAGACATGATCTTATTCATCATACATAGAAATTAACTATCTTATTCATCATCAATAGAAATTAACTTACCCCCGTGCCCATTCCGGCACCTTTGAGTCCAGCCTCACCATACCTGTCATACAAAGATCGTTTCTCATCATCTGATAAGACCTGCAGGACAAAGCAATGCTTAGATCATGGTCATAAAAATGTTATGGTTCAATCACAAAACAGAAAACAGGAGAACCACAAAAACGAATCTTTACCTCATATGCATTGCTAATTTCCTTAAACTTCTCCTCTGCCCCAGGCTCTCTGCAGCACAGAACAGAATAATTGAAAAAAGTCTTGAAGCATGTTCCACGGAAATTAGGTAGAACAGGAACCAACTTTACTGATCTATAACTATTTTCTATTAAGCTCTTCTTTAACTCAAAGGGATAAATACAAAATTATGTACATGATCATAGGATGTTGGATAATTCTTAACTCCTACCAATCTAAGCAAGACATTATCCCTATGGCTTATGGGTTCCAGATCATTCTTGTTAGTAAAGCTATAGTTCATATGTGCTGATCGCCCTTTATCCACAAAGTCTAGCCCCCCATACACATTTAGTTATCTGACTTTACCACATGAGCAGGAAACTTGAAATCGTCGAGGAAAAAATACACAAGAAGTTTCTATAATGCCTCTGAGCTGTAGATAGGTTGCAGAGTGCAGTGGTTTTACCAATTGAGTCAATAGTAGAATAAATAATAAATGAGTTCTTCTGTTCTTAATCAGAAAAATAGGGCAGGCACCAGTCATAATAGATTCTCAGTGGAAAAGTTTATATAGGAAAAATGGGTGTGAATAGAAACTAGAGTTTCCTGCATATTGTTGTGGGACTTTGTGCTGAAGAACATAATTGATTTGATGCCTCTGAGATATCCTAAGACATAGTTTAAACAGTTACACTTTTCACATCCTACATTTTCTTGAATACAGACTTCAGAGATAATTAACCATGTCCAAATATATTTATTTGTCTTCCATAGATGATTGGCAAAACAGCAGATTATTATACTTCCTGATTCAGTCGAATGATCCTACTCCAACTCCTGAATCCTTATCTAAATCCCAATACTAGCACCCTTGCACATCTTACACCACATGCCACAAAAGAAGAAGTAAAAGGAAGGGAAGGGTGGATGGGGAGACAGTCAGTCAAGTGATTGAAATAGGCTTGTCCATAAAACATATACACCTGAATCCAACGTCAGTCTCTCCAACAGAACAAACAGAGTGACTGCTCACCTCTTGCCCACGGATAAATATACTAACAAATTATACAATCCTTGATTTTATAGACAACAAAGAAAGGCAGCTCATGTTGTGGCAGGACAAAAGGAAATATTTATAGCAGAGGTGAAGTGGGACAGTCATGCTTATATAAAATCTAACTTACTTGTTCACATCTGGATGATAATTCCTTGCAAGTTTCCGGTATGCTGAAAACCAACAAGCATAAAAAGAGTTAGTATATCTAAAACAGGATAAGCCAAGAATAGTAGCTCAAATTAGCTTTGCTTCATGGTAGGCATTTTTGAGCTCCAAGAATTCATCTATGAAGATAATGTTAACTTGTCAACCTGTGTAACTGGTCTTACATAGATTCTATCCATAAAGCAACTGCTCATATCAAGAGAACAATAACATCTACCAGGAACAATATAAGATGTGCATTACATGAAAAACCGAAAACCTTCTGCAAAACCATAGGCACCAAGCAAATTAAATTCAATAATTCTATTAAAGAAACTAGCTCCACAGATCAATATAATAACAACATTGCATCAATTCCTCACACCGAGACAATAATAGTATCCACCATAAATTATTTAAGACGCGTACAACAACAGAAAATAAAACTCATTTCTAGAAAATCATTGGCACCATGTTGTTGTGGTAATATAGTATGCCCTAGAGCAATGCTACAATTGTAACATTTCCCAATTATGGCAATAAAATAGTATTTTTATTTATGATAATGTGTAATATATTTATGTTTTCATTTATTTAGAATATTAGTCTTTAAGATACTCGTTAGATAAGCTTTTCTCATATTAGAAAATTATGTGACAATTTTACCTAGTACAAATTCTTAAAAATACATTCATGGTCATAGGACTTCTCACTTGGGCAGCATTAGTTCGAATAGACCATCACCTCTGATTGTCTTTCCAATTAGTTAGTAACTAATAAAATGGAAGCAATGAATCACAAATTGTTTGTTTGTGGTAAGCATGACAAATATGTGGCCATTTAATCTAAATGGTTAAACAATCATATTGGATAAGGTTGACATGAGATTTTATTGTCTGTCAATTGACCATCATCCAGATCATGATTGTGCATATAATCTTTTGACCTGACAGGACACGACTGTCTCATATGTAATTGATTAGAATTTGCTACTACTTTCATGTCGGGCTATTCATAACCAGCATATGGGCATGTGGTGACGCTAATTGGTTATATAGTGAGCCCGTGGTCAGCTAGCTATGGAATTTATTCCTCCGAATAAACAGGTTTAAAGTGTTATACTGTCAGGTTCTTCTCAATTAAAAATTCTTGACCGAGGTATCTTAAATTGATTATAAAAGACGTTTTCTAATGAGTATCTAATTTAATTAAAGAAAAAAGGAAAGACATGTTCATAGAGTATCGGTATTAGAGTTTGACATCCTGTTATGATCCTAACCGAAACCGTAACTTTGTAACAAAGGGATTCTAGTGCATGTAATTATATTCTTAAAGATTCATGAAATGTTAATTAACGTTCGATATTCATTTCTAATTAGGCAGTCACAATATTTTATGTTAGGAGTTACTCATAATTTATGGGATTAATCGGTTTAGTGGGGATTTCTGATTGTTTGAGAAAAGTATTTCTCAAGATATTTTAGTAATGTCATATCTCATTGCTAATTAGACATTAACCTAAAAAGTCGCACACAAATGGATATATATTTGGACTCATATTGTTTTGATTAATTAATTAATTAATTAAAACAATTGCATAGAATAGGTCCCTAATATGTCCTAATGCTCAATCCAGTATATTAGGTTTGTCAATTTGTTTTAATTTATATTTGTTATAAATTGGAGAAATGACTAAATTGAAAGACTTAAATGATATTTGGAATGAAAATATAATTAACGATTTAGGGTTTAGGTTTGAGAAACCCTAATCCCTAAATGAGTTTTTAGGTTTAGAATCCCTAGATTGATTTAGGATTGCTAACCCCTAAAGTTGAGCTTTGTACAAGTGTTGATGTAATCAAACACTTGTTAATGTTGAATGATGATATCTGACATGATCTTAGCTCTTCCTTAATCACTAAGTGTTTTACATCTCATAACACTTGGCATTATCTAATGTTAACCATTTTATATGTGTTAATTGACACTTTATAAGTGGTTTAATTTTAACCATGAGCATGGTTAATGAAGATGAGTTGTAATCATTATTGTTAAAATTGGATCGAATTGACCGGTCAAATTAAAAAATTAAAAATCGAACCAAGGATCGATCCGTTCAGCCTCTAAAAAACCGTCGCCTAAAAATTGGATAAAAAAACCAGTGAACCATCCAGTTAACTGGTCAAACCGAGCCGATTTTCCCGGTTAGAGCGAATCACAATTTTTTTTTTACTTTTTTTTTATTTTTTTTTAAATTTTTAAATTTTTGTTTAATTTTTTTAATGTTTTTTAAATTTTTAATTTTTTTTAATTTTTAATAAAAAATAATAAATGTCAAATTATATTTATTTTCATCATATATATAATAAATGTCAAATTATATATACATATACATATGTATACCGAGATTTTTTTGGTTTAACTGGTTTGACCCCGATCGAACCTCTAACCCTCTATCTTCATTGGTTCTTTAACCAGTCCGATTTTAAAAATATTGGTTGTAATCATGTTTCTTGACTTAAGAGGAATCAAATAAAATATATAAGTATAACAAAGAAGTGGCTGGCCAAGAATTTTTGCCATAGAATTGTAATGTTTGTTTTGAAGTTTTAGTTTAAGAGCGCAATTCAACTAACTTTGATTTATGGCAGCAAATATAGGGGAATAAAGAAACAATAAATAGACAACATTAGTATGGTAAAAATGAGGATTGCTAAAATGGATATGGAAAAATACATCTCTAGAAATACAAAAGTGGCTCCTATTGAGGAAAAGTGGAGAGAAAGGAAATTGAGATGGTTTGGACACATGCACCATACACCAAGAATCACTATTACAAAAGATTGGGCGCATTGAAGTGGTAGGAGCAAAAAAAAGAGGGCAGGCATACGAAGGCGTGAGAAGTAGTGATACGAAAAACTTACAGCCATAGATCTTTTAAATCGGAAGAAATGGAGGAAGCAAATCCACATAGCTTATCCCAACTAGTATTGGATTAGGACTTGGTTGAGTTGAGTTTACAACCCGATGAATTTCTGCAATTTTTTCATATTTGTTGACAATAGGAAATAATCATTTTTTGAGTTTATTATTTTGCATTAGGTGTCATCACTACAGAAAAATTTAAGTTTTTCATTTATGTTTTCCATTTAAGAAGAGCTCTACAAGCATTACTACTTAACATATCACTTTTATGTAATGAAAAGAACTATTCTCAAACATTTACAGCAATTACTCCTTTCCTTGAGACCATAAGATGCAATTTACACTGCAAATAAAATGCCAATAAGATCTCTGTGTGATAGCTAAGGAATTTCAATTGTGACATTCAGAGTTTCTTATATTCTTTAAAAACACTAATTTATTGCCATCAATTAGAATTTTTGGAAATTTATTCAACCTCTACTAGTTATCCAACATCACATGGATATTTTTTGATGGGCATGGACAAAAAGTTCTTCATCTTGCTTCTCAACTATTCCCAGCACAAAACAACACTTTCTGGCCTAAACCATTATTTACTATCTTTGATACTCAGAAACTTTGCATTCAAAAACCTAAACCTAATCCGAGAATGGATTGCACATGAAGGTCCAAAATCCTTCCAAAAAGCTGATATATATGATCCTTGGCTGCTGTTCTATTAGGAAAACAGCCACCCTTAACAGCGGATGATCTAAGCCTTTCTTTCCTAACCATTGTCTCAGATGATTCCTTTTTATACAGCAATTAGCCACCAAACACTCTATTGAAACAATGCAGATTCCTCTAATTTTAACCACTGCTAGGAATAATTTGCAACATGAGCAGCTGCTAAAACTCATTTTTTGTCAGTCTGATTTGAATTGCAAATCCTAGAATCAATTGTAAATCTCAAACTCCCTAAAACAGAACCTTTCCCTCAACTACATGACAATTTGCAACAGCTACATGAAACTTACCAATGCTGTTCGAGATCCAACATCAACCAGTGTAGACCCAAATATTCTAGTAGAGCATCCTTTTCAATTAACTGCTTTTATTAATTTCCATGGTAACACACCGAGTAAGTTTTACTCTATTATAGTGTTTTTGAAAAGCTCACCACATTATTTTATGTGAAGGACACAAAGCAACAGCATAGGAATCACACAAATCAACTAAGGTGGAAGCTGTAGAGTCTTGATTTCCCTAAACTAGAGGAGAACAGCACTTGTACCCTTACCAAAGCAACACCACTCAGTATAACAGTTCATTCTGCTGCTGCCTAATAGAGGATAAATTTTCTTCACTGCTAAACTTCAATTACCATATTTTAAAACTATGATATGGAAGATGCATATTACACAAAATCGAAGTAAAAAAGTCATAATTACCCAAATTCACTTCAAGAGAGACATGGAATGCAGATGTTCTGCTATTCTGCTGCTTTTGCTCAACTATATCCTTTAGGTCCTTAATGAAGATCCCTTTTTCTAGTTTCTTATAGCATTAAATTCCTTTTCATAAAATTTTATTTTAAGGGAAAATTAAGTGAAAAGTATTTCCTGTAAATTTTTTTTATAGTATCGTTCATCTTTCATATTTGCCAAATGATTCACCCTTTCATCTAGAAGGCTATAAATTTATTCTGCAGTTAAGGATTTTTCTTAAGCTAGTGGTTCTCCAATGAAGATGAGGCTGCCTCACCAAGTATTGACTTCCAATGTTTGAAACTTTTGTGTGTTATGCATTATAATAGTAGTGAGTACCATAACAATGCTTTTTTTTTTCCTATTCTATCTCTTGGGACATTTTAAATAGACTCTTTGATATTTCTAGTGAATTATATATATACCCACAATTTGTAGAATGCACAAAATAAATTCAAGGGTCTTGGAAGGAAAAAGGAGACCAAACAATCACAGTGTTGCAAGATGTTCACACTTATTTGGTATATTTAGTCAGAGCGGAATGCTAGATTTTTAAAAGATCAGTACTAGCCTTTTCAATTATTACATGCTAGATTTTTGTCATATTCTGTTTTTCATTACTGATATTAAGAAGGATTACTCATCCTTTTCTACAATATTTTCTTCACCCTAATAGAATTCTTGGTTTAAAAAATATTTAGGCTTTAGGCTTTCCACATAGAAAATGGCAAAGACAGGATGAGTTTACACAGCAATAAACAAAGAATAGTGGGTCTACATACCGCTTTTGATTTCAGATTTACTCGCATTTTTTGACACTCCAAGAATAGAATAGAAATCCTGCAATTCAGACAATATTTATGCTTCAAAAAAATATATAAGAGCTAGAAAGGATGTCAATATAGAATCAAGCAAGCATTTGAGAAGGAAAAAAAAAAGTGGTAAGCAAGTGAGACAGACAATGCTGCCTTACTGTCATCACGAAGCAAAAATAAAAAGGGTTTAAACTCACAGCATCAGCTCTAACTGTAAATCTTGATCCCCGACGACGATGTGAAGTTTGAGATGGTCCAGTGCAAAATAATAAAGGAAAAGAATCCCTTGAAAATAGGCTTGAACTTGGCGCTGCCAAATAGCTCATCTTGCTGCTAATACTGCACAATAGTTTTAAGTACACTGAATTATCTTTCACTGCAAACTAGATCTGAACTTATTCACAGCATACTATGTAATGAAAAATGCCATGCCTCAAGAGAAGCTAATATGATGCACAACATGGCACAAAACTCATAGTTGCAATCATTACAATAACTACCGTATGATGCTAAGGCAGAAAAAAATAAAATAAATTTCCTACAACTACCAAAATGACTAACGAAAAAGAAAGATATGTTCAAAGATAGACGCAGCATCCTGTTATGCAAACTAAAAGAAGAAGAGCACGGGGATATCTTGGATCATTCAAGAAGATACGAGGTTGTATCAACACGGCAGGTGTTCACTGATCCCAGCTTCAGCAGGGGAAAAGGTCACACAATGTCTGAGCAACAATTCTACATAGTTTACATCTGCTTTCTTGTATTCTGTTTGTATCAGGGTCTTAACATTCTTTCTTTTGTCATTACAAATAACAAATTCAGAGAAAAAAAAAATGTACTGGATGCTAGCAACCACATCCATTTTGTAAACAGCATTGTAATACAAGGCGTGTGCTCTAATAATTTTTTTTTTTTTTTTAATATAAGCTCTATTTTGGTCAATTCAAGGATTTATGGAGTTAAAAAGCCATACTTGTAATCAAATGATCTTAAAAAAAAAAAAAAAACAATTTGCAAATTGGTAAGGTATAGATTCTCATAACTGTAGAAGTCATCAAATTGGGACGAGTTGCAAACAGATAACTTTTATCGTGACTAACAGTCCAAAAAGCAAGAATTTCACTATAAAGCATGTAAGCATAACATGCTGGCTTCAACTAAGGAGCTGGCAATGACACAACAATAATGCTAGACTCCCACTAATCTAGCCAATTTCATACTTCGAATTCCTCTAAATATGAATGTACGCATATACGCCATATGTATGCAAGTTTATACAAAAGAAGCAAGAGAAAAAGAAGAGAGAGGGAGGGAGATCCTTACGCATAGTGAGCAGTCACTATCCTATTCTGGATATATGATCGAAGCATGAACTGAGGTCGAATACCCCATTGAGCAACTGATGTACTTCCACAAGGTATAATTGCCATACTATAGATTTTTCAGCAAACAAGACAACCTGATAAATAAGTATACACCTGAAACCCTTCTTCAAGCTGATAAACATAATAAAACTTGGAAATTTAGTTTAGCGCATAAGAAAATGGATTCCAAAGTCACATAAAAACACTATTCAAAGCATATGTTTCACATACATAAATTGGTGTGTGCTTGTTACCAAGAAAGCAATAGGCTTTTCCTATTTTCTTCAAGATAAGTGCAGTCTTTTAAATTGTATATGAAAATCAAAAACGTAAAAAAAAAAGACCCATTTTCATGGGTTTGTAAAACGTAATTGCTGATACGAAATTTGAATAAAAAATAGGAAAAATGAAATGAGAATTCCTTCAAGAAAATTACTTTAGCAATAAACAAAGAAACCCTTGTTTCTCCAGAACTTATACAAGTACTGACTTTTAGTATTGAAAGCAAAGAACTGAAAATTTAGCTTAAAAAACACTTCCAAAATGCGTAGAGAAATTCAAAATAAATAAAATTGATAAATAAAAAACTGAATTAAACCCAATTGTTATTGACTCAATTTCTCACTATTTTGAGCGACTAAATACAAAAAACTAATCGATTTCGATTACAAAAAATATGTATATAGAGAAAGAAACAGAGAGAGGTAAATGGACCACCTGAGGATTGTCTTGAAGAGAGGATTGTTGGGGTTCTCAGGAAAGCAGAATATTAAGCACACACAGAGACAGAACCAGGTGGTGGATGAGGCTGTAAGGCTACAGCTTTCTCATTGGAACAAGAAGAAAACGAAAACCTCATTAAATCAGGTTCCAATTTGCTGCATTCCTGACTCATCTTTATCTTGGTATAACCTAATTATCCGCCGTTCGATTGGCTCACGACTGATTTCAATATTTCTTTTTTTTTTTCTGAAAAAAAGTTAAATTAATTTCTAAAATTATTATATTAAATAAAGTATAATATATTCAATTTCTTTTTCTAGTATAGTTAAATTTATATAATAGTAAATGATATTTGAAATACAATACAATCTCTATAATGTAATATTATTGAAATTTATAAATTTTATTAATTAAAAAAAATAATAATTAATCGATAAATTAATAATTTATTAATTTAAAAAAATATATATTTATAATTTAATAAATATATTTTCAATCAATTAAAAATTTATTATATTTTATGAATCTTGTGATTAATTTAATATGAATTAAATAAATTAAAAATATACATATATAATCAATTGAAATAGAAAAAAAATATGATTAATTAAATATGAAATAAATAAATTAAATAATAAAAATATATAATAAATTAAGTATGAATAAAATAAAATAAAAAATATATAGATATATTTATTTAAATTTAAATAGCCTTTAGTTATATTTCAATAACATATCATAATTTATTATATACATAATGTTATCAAATTATTAATTTATAATTATATAAAAATTTCAGATAAATATTATTAATTTATTAAAATTATTAATTTAACTTATTAATCTAAATTGAGAATTTATAAAATTACTAAATGATAGAAGTTATTAATTTATAGAGCATTAGTTTATAGAAATTACATTGTAATTAAAAGCATGTTAAAATATGCAGATGAGCCAATTATTTAATGATGGATATTTAATTGAATATAAAATAAATGAAATGAATATTAACTATTAAAATTTTATTAATAAAGTTGAATAATTTTGATGATACAAATAGAAATTTAAAGATAACGCTAAAATTAATAAAATTAACCCAATGGACATGAAGCAACCAAAATTGACATGGTAGAAGACATCACTAGATTTTACTGAAAAGAAAAACATAGTCCTGAACATGTCATGCAAAAATACAGGAAGAATTCTCATAAAGTACAACATAAATTTTAGGCCTAAAATGAGGCATTGATCTTAATCACAGAACAGCAGCAAAACTAGTTACTGTGTTTTTAATGATTGAGCCACCGAAATCCATGCAATGATAGAACCAAACCATCTCCAATTCATGAGCCTGTAAAATCCATTGACATGTATTTTTCTTCTACCTTAAAATGAAAATTCCAGTATTTCAAAGAATCCTGTGACAACAAATAATAAAAGATAACACATCATAAATTTTGAAGACATAGCCCAAGTGATGAATAAAAAATTTTAATGTAATTTCTCAAACCATAATAAATGGCATAAATCACACAAAACTTTCACATAATACACATTATCCGTGTTTTGAACAACTGCAAACATCTCCGAAAATGGATTTTGTAGCTAACTTAATATAATATTTGTCAGCAAGCTGTCAATAAGACAGCATAGTAATTAAATTAGAAGTGCAATAATAAAGAAAATTCACTGGGAAATGCAAGCCAAAGGATAAGGAATTTAGAAGAAAAGGAAGAAGAATATATGTATAGATAATTTAAATTGAAAAATAACCAATCGAGATTCCCAAGGTCGGTCTAGATTTTGAACCATTTTTATAATACCTGCTCATCTATGCTAAAGGTTAGGTAATCATTCAATAATGCATAGCAGCTTATATTTTCCAGAATCTAAACCAAAGATGAGAAGCCAAAGATGAACACCGATGACTTGTCTTCTAGACCTGAGCCTGCAAGGGTTTACATGATTTAATCTCATTCTAGCAGTCTGACTTCTAGCAATTCTCTGTAAGCAATCTCAAACCAAACCAGTAAATACTTATGAACCAAAAAGTTATTAATACCCAACATATCCTTATTCATGTAACATGCGCACATACAAGGAGGTGCATGTACTTTTGACTTGCATAAACTCCCAAGTCATCATTGTCACATGTATAGAACTCCAATTAATATACAAATGAAAGCAATAACTAACCACAACAAAACACTCCATGACTAGCAAAAGAACCAGAACCAGTGCTCTCTTTGACTCTTGGACACTCACAAAAGACCACCAACTTGACACCATTTATCTTGTTCCTCCCCATTCCCCCTTTATCCTTGTTTTTTCTCTCTCTTCTTTTGTTTATCCAAAGAAAAAGGGGCCATCAAAGCTAACAATAAGTGAAGAAGACACTTACTAGCAGCCTAGATCGAAATTAATTTTATCTAGTGTCCTTGGTATTTTGTGGTGAATATTTTGAAAAAGAAAAAATAGGGTTAGATTAGATATGCCATAAGTCACACAAACTGAATATGGATAGGTGAAACTGTACAAGCAATACTGAAATGCCATAGGGCAAGAGATGCCAACGTATTTGAAATGTCTTTTGCATACAGCCTGATGGCATAGACTATGATATCTGAAATATCAAGAAACTCCTTATAACAGCACATTTACTGGTCTCCGCCATCTTGTTTGAACTAACATAATCTCTTTTCATAATCCATGCTTATCTATGAATTTACATGCACAAAACATCAATAATGAACTATAGTATTTTCACATGTAATACAAGATAAATAAGTACAGAAAAAGAATAACTAATGATACTTTAAAGAAGACTTTTGCAATTTCAAAATGACAGTCATGACCTTTATAATTTTTTTTTTTTTTTTATCATGACCATTATAAAGTTAATTGGTACAGAGTGAGAACAATTCCTATCTAAAACATCACAGCATAAATGTCTCTATAAGAGCTTTCTAATATATATAAAATCTTTATAGAAGTTTGACCTTCTTTTTTCATAAATTCACATAAATTGAATTATCTAACCCAACTAATGTTTGATCTCCTTCAAACATATATGTATTTAGTATTTTACAATTGATTATCTTAAAAGCAGATTGCATCGATCCCAATCAAATGCCATGACAGCAAATAATCATACCTCATTGTTCTGTATCTAATCAAGAACCATTCTCTACGTTAGCTTCCAAATTCCAGCCTCTGGATAGATTGAAACTAGTTAGCTATTTAACTTGTAAATTGTTTGTAATAAATAACCAACCAAATAGAAAAGGTATAAAACCTTTCTGCAGCTTCTTTCTTCAATTCCTCGATCTCCATTTCTATTTTAGTGCATGCAGCTTGGATTTCTGTATTTTTCAGACAAAGCTCCCTCCATTGCATAGATAAAGCATTCAGCTCATATGCAGTATTTTGCTGGTCATTTGGATAAGTTAAATAATTATGAGGCCATCAATAAAGTGTTCAAAGCAAATATAAGAAGGAAGGCTAGAAATCTGCATCACCTGATGATATTTTCTTTCACGGTTAACAGCTTCAATTTTTTCATTTTGTTCCTGGGCTAACTTTTGCATTCTGAAAAGACAAAACAATTATCTTAAGCAAAAATGCAAAGCAACATAAAAGTAAATCTTAATTTGTTAATAACAGTGAAGAGAAGTTCCCTAAGGCACATATACATTGTTACAGAAACAACTAAAGCATGATAAAGTAGAAATAGCTGAATTTTTTGCTCATTTCTTCATATTTAATTGGTGCTCAGCATTTAAATCAATCAATTACTATAATGTTGCACAGACATCCCACCCTCTTCCAAAAATTAAAAATAAATAAATAAATAAATAAAAGTTAAATAACCAATCAGTACGTCTAGCTGCAGCTTTGGGTGGCTATACCATATGGTAAAGTCACATTACTACAAAAAAGTGACATAACTTAATGAAGGAGAATAGGAGCACAAAGAAATTTAAATTTGAAGGTTCAAGCTCAAAATTATGGCCCCCATTTAATATGGGCATCATTCGGGCAATTATAGAATATTTACTAGTTTTTTGTTTTGCTAAATTCATGTGTCTAGCTAAATAAATAAATTGCTGGTCTGTTACTTCAAATTAGGGGCAATTTTGTAATATCTAGCTTTGCTAGAAAATCTAATTAGATTTATTTAGGTGTCTATTATTTTTAATTTTAAGTCTTATTTTGAGTTTTGTTGGTTTAGGAAGATTTTATTCCTATTAGTTTATTTTAGAAGTTCAAATCCTATAGGATGTGAACTAATTTTTGAGTCCTTTACTTAAAGGTTGAGGAGTTATTTTAAGTCTATAAATACCTAACATTGTAATGCTTTTAGTTGAGCGCTTAGAATGGAAAAGAATAATCCATATAACCAACCCCAATTAATTTGGGACTAAGGCTTCGTTCAGTTGAGTTGAGTTGCTTTTAGTTAAACTTTGGCAGCAATTATGTTATTTCGAGTTGTGTGATGCAATTCAACCCTAGGTATGATGCCATGGGATCTTAGATGTGAAGTCCAAGAAAGTTTAGGTATGAAACTTCAATTATTTTATCTTGTTTTACTGTTCACGTTACTATCCATAGTGCTTTAATTTCTCCGATACAGCCCCACGATTCCTTGTTATTACTTAATTTCGTTTCTCAAACTCCATTCTTTACAATATAGTTTCTACTTATCCTAACCTCCATATAAATCCAAATCCATCTCTTTATAACCAACCCTCCAACCTGTCCTATGTCACTTAAGTTGCTAAAATAAAGGGCTAATATAAGCCTTATAGACAAGCAAGTGCCTAGAACATCAGAGATTACTTTTGCAAATGGAAAATTACATTCATGTCTCATTTGCATATAATCACAAGTTAGGAAATAAATTTCCAATGAATATCTTGATTGTCAATAAAAAATATTTTAATAACTTTACCAATTATTTGGCAACCACTAAACAATAGAGAAGACTAGTGCCAATAAATAAGGAAAATTGAAATTCTCTGTTTTCAAAAAAAGGGTACTGTTAAAACTTCTTTACAACCCTCCTCCACCACAGTTGTTCACAATGCCAACACAGATGATATTCTCTCTCTCTCTCTCTCTCTCTCTCTCTCTCACTCTCTCCCCCAGCATTATTATTGTTAAGCATGCTGTCTATATGGACTTTTCTTAAGATGTTAGCTATTTGTGCATGTATTTGGTATTTTTTTTAGTAGTGCAGCTGAACATAATTTTGGTGTTTGTCATTATCTTTTCTCTAACTATGAACTAAGGAATGAATTTGTGCAATCTAGCATTGTGATGTCAGAAACAAAAAAAAATATGCAGATATGATAGGTTAGCATGGTAGCTAGATTGTTGATGATAGGGATTAGATTGTTTGCCTTGTAGTTTTAGAGCTATATAAATGATATGATTCTATTACATGAATCATAAGGTTATCTTAGGAATTTATGAAACTAATAATATAGCATATCAATTGCCATCAACATTTTGGACTTAATTGCTACCATTGAAATAAATTATAAAATTACAAGCAGGTAACGTTTAGAGAAAAATATATTTAGCCTTTTAGGAAAAAATGCACCTAGTATCCATGTTATATTCCAAAGATGCAAAAGCCTAGATGGTGTCATTTTTCCTAATGACTAATGTCAACCGATGGTGAGATGCATAACACTTAGCGAGGTACTAGCATGACCATAGCATTCCAAATTGCATAGACAATGACAGTTGAAGCAAATTTGTACAAATAAAAGCTTTCCCTAAATAAAATATTAAACATGCCTATGCAAAATACCATGTATTTCAGCTCAATAACAGCTTTCAAGAGTCTAAAACAAATATAACAACAAATAATACATGACTAAAAGAAACAAAAGCAAAGAAATAAGAGATTGGTTGCCTAGGCGCCTACTCTTTGTAACTTCTGTTCTAAAGAATTTATACTTCACATAAAATCTTTCAAACATACCTCGATAACATTCCTTCTAATTGCTTGTTGTGTTGTATCCAAACATTTGGACCATATTTTGAAATCAAATCCAAATTTTCCAGCCTACAATCATTTCATCAGAAATGAAAGCATATTAACATATCAAATCATGACTACACAACAAATTAACTAAGAACAATGAACTGGTTCGTAATTATGTCCACTACTAATTAAATTCCCCAATACTTCAAAGCAATCACTGACAAGTAGCAAGATAAATATGGACCTGATCACTTGATGTTGTAGCAAACGTTGTGCTCTCTGAAGAGCTTGTTTCCAAGCAGTTTCATCATTCATCTTATTAAGCGCGGGCAAATCCAAGTGAGAATATCTTGAAAAATCAAGAGTAATTGGAGGCTTTCCAGCTCTAACACGCTCATATTCTTTAGCAAGTATTGGATAATTCTAATAATTTAGATTCAAACAAGAATTTAGTTTAGTAAGCTCCAAAACCCTAAGTATCATCAGTAACAACAAAATGCAAAGAAATTGAAATTGTCGAAGCTAACCTCGAAATTGAACTTTGGAAGCGGAGCTAAGTCTTTCAAAAAATCAGATGGTTTCTTGTGGCTTCTACGCATCTCTTCCTCGACCAGCCGATCAACCTCTGCCTTGACGGAAGGGTGTCCATAATCGTCATCGATGTAAGGCAACGCGTCAATGATTTCTGCATTAGAAGAGTTGGACCACGGCCGAGAAGACTCAGGTGCTGCCTCCAGCATAAGGATTTCGCCGTTGCCAGTAGTCGCCATTGCTGATTGCTTTTGATGAAGTCACTGAGAGGGCTAGCCAGACAAGTAAGTAGGCTGTGGAGGTGGACAGTCGCCCCAGCACGGCCCGGTAAATCAAGGTTGGACCCAAAATTTAGACTCTTAACAAATTTTGGGTCGGGTTCGTATTTAGAAGTGTCAAGTAATAAACCCAGTCCGTTTCGGCTTCATTTGTTTTATAATAAAAAGGTTTGGGTTTGTTTCTATCCCATTTATATTGTAATATCATATTTATAAATTAATATTTGATAAATTAATAATTTTTATTATATAATAATTTTTTATAATTTTAATTTTAATTTTAATTAATAAATTAAATTTTTATTTAATTAATTAATATATTTTTAATTAATAAAATTTATAAATTTTAATGATATTAATTTATAAAAATTTTATGATATTTATCAATTACACTCGTAAATTATAATACATTGTATAATATCTTTTAGAAAAATAAATAAATAAAAAAATCAATTTAAATTTCTTACATAAGATAAAGATAAACATATGTACTTGTCCATCCTTCAATAGTTAATTTCACTCGTCCTTCAACTATAATGCATATTATTTTCTCTTAATTTCAATTCTTAATACAAAATTTTTTTATATTTTAATTACGATAACAATAATGTTACTAATGTCTAATTCAGATAAATTTTAAGTTAAAATATTAATATAAATTCCATCAATTCATTTTTAATATTTTTCAATAAAATTATGCTACTTAAGCATAATTTTTTATTACCAATTAAATTTTAGTCGGATATGATAAGATAAAAATTAAAATATTGGAAAGTAATTCGGATTTCATGTTATTTTTAGTGTCATATTTTTTATCCCATATAATTTTTATATATTTATATAAAAATATATATAAAATATGAGATAAAATATTAAATAAAATAAATTATCTAAATTAATTGGAAAGTTATTGATTTAACTCTATAATATATTTCTTACCCAACACACGTCTAATTGATATTCGTATGGTTTATAATTATTGTTCGTCCCTTATTTCTCAAATTCGGAGCTTATTGGAGTTGGATTGGTTGGTTGATTTTTTGGTGAGCTAATGATGCAGACAAAGAGGGGATTATGAGTATTATACTGGACAAATATATGTGGTGTTATTTACACTTGTTTACGTAATTATTGATTTATTTCGCATGAGCTTTTAACCCTTTATTCCAAAAAAAAAAATTTGATATTTATACTATATATTAAAGTTGGAATATCAAATAATATAACACGAATCCAATATAAAATTAACGAATTTAAATTAAAAATAATCGTGTTAATATTGATTTTGTGTCGACTCGATTATAACGCAAAAATAATCATGTCGTTTTCGTATTAACTCATTAATTTGAAAATGACATACTTAATTCATTAATATTGATGTATAATGTTATATTAACATATTCATTTTAATATATTTATAATTTATAAATTATTTATATATAAATATGGCTTTTAATTTTTTTAATTTATATCTTATTATATTCTACGTAATAATATAAATTAATAAGAGTTTATTTAATAAATTTAATGTTTTTAAATATTAAAATAAAAAATTGATTAATTTAAAATTTTAAATGTGTTATTCGTATTTATGTCGTGTTATTTATTAATTAAATAAATCATATTCGTATTTAAATTTTTGATACGATAAATTAATTATATCGTGTTCGTACATGTCTATATATAAACACGACTTGAATACAACCCATCAATATAAATTGTCACTCCCGCTATACATAATATTTTTTTATAAAGAAAAACATAGTTTTAAGAAATGCATATCAATATTCCTATTTAAATTTCATAGACATTATTTTTTTTATTTTTATTTTTTGTGATATTAGTGTTATTAAAATTAAAATATAAAGATTTTTATATTAAAAATTGAAATTGAAGGATGATATTAACAATAAGTAGAGAAAAATTGAAATTATCCTCTCCTTCAAGTGATAATTTTCATTTACTCGCCTTCAAAATTGAGCTTTTAGACTCGATAATCACATCCGAGGCACAACCACACCAACTTAAAACACATGCATAAGAACAAAGTCATACCAGTTTAAAGAGTTACCATATGGTTCCATACCTAGCTACTTAATAACTTTCACCAAGAATCCAAATGACAATGGCAAACAATACCTTTGTCAATATAAGCATTATTTTGCCATTGATTCAAAGGGTAGTACAAAAGCTAATGCAGAGTGCTAAGAAATCAACCAAATATTATTTAGTAAAGAATTACAACTTAATCAAACATTTTTAATGTTCCCTTTTATTCGTTTCTATAGGAACTCAACCCTAGTAGCATACAATTTTTTTTTACATTGGTGCCCATGTATGAAAATCAAAATGAAAACGTTTAAGAAGATAAAGCTGATGCTCACTAATCTACGAGGTTGGCATATTCGCATAAAGGAGAGTGAAGAAGAGTTCAATTTCTGATATACTGCGAATGATTTGGATAAAATGATTTTGGCTCGGTTCGTTAAATAGCAAAGGACCCATTTGAGCAACTCGTGGCAAAAGTCTTGCTAATGGCATCCCTGTTGCTAGACTGCCGCCAGTGGACTCTGCCTCCACTTCAGCCACCAGAGAGTTCACTACTACTTTCAGTGATATTTCCACAATTCTACCAAATTCAGCACTGCAATATTGAAAAATGGCCACTTCCACTTTAGAATGTAATGAAGAATTTGTTTATATAAGTCACCATCTCAGCTTTCTAAACACTATTAGATAAACCCAGTAAAACAATCTGAAAGCATTTTATGAATACATTTTAAGGAATAAAGACATAAAACTATTATGCTGTTAGAGGAAAGACTGCAGGAAAGTACTGGGAAATTCTTTAGGTACCAATTTTTAAAGTAGCAAGTGGAAATCCATTCTAGAAGAAGAAACTATTCATAGGGAATTTTCCCTAGAAAAAGGAGTCGTCTGGAGATAGTCTGGCGGTTATTTTAAATCCTTATTCTCTGATTACCACAAAAAACAAGATTTAAGTGACATAACAAGTCAGCTCAATTATGAGAGATCAAACCAGTGCATGTGCCATGACATTAAATTTCCAAATTTGGTTCAGCTTTTCATTAAACTATTATTTCCCCTGATTGGAATTATAAACATACCTTGACAGCACTGCTCGTGTCTCGGCCATAAGCTGTTCAAATTTTGTAGTATCAGTAACTGAGTCATGATTGCTGGAAGCTATGGCTAGGTTGTAAAGCCTAGCATCTTCAGGCATGAGGTACACAGCCCAGTGATGTGGACTTCCTCTGCTCATGAACAAGTCAAGTATCTGAATAACAGTTTCATGAAGGGTCGCATTGTTGAAGAAATCCCTCAATTCTTTTCTGCAAAAATTAAGGTTACAAGGAAATTAAAAACCAGTAATGATGGTTTTCTCTCCTTTCCTTTTTTTTTTTTAACCATGGTTCTCTAACAACAGAAATCTTAGCGCTGAAGGGAGGTTCCAATTGTTTCCATGTGATCATTAAAGTGCCAACAAACATCAAAAATAGCCTATATTTTCATTTAGAGATAAGTCGTAATTTTTTTTCCATTAAAAAAAATTTGACATTATGTTAATCTCACATATTCTTCCTCAATTTAAAGGAGGAAGAGCTTAGGTAACACATGCCATTTTATCAAACAAACAAGGAAAACTTACCCCTTGAGAATCTCTGCTGCTGCTGCTTGGATATCAGAAATCAGCGCTGGCACGCCATGATTGACAAGAAAATCAGAACTCGCCAAAAACTTTTGCTGATCATCCCTTTCAATGAGATTACTGTCCTCCTGTTTAAGAGGAATGGAATTTCAGACAATTGACTAGACACATAGGAATAGAATGAGCATTAACAAGACTACATGCATGAACATAAAAACATAGTGAAAGTAGAATGCAGCATTCACAAAGTATTAAGCAGGCATGACCCAGCATGCACCAGATATAATCATGATGGTGAAGTCAAAAGTTTGCAATATCATATAAACATGCAAAAATCCAAAGCAAATAACAAAATAATGGCCAAGCAAAAATGATTGCATAAAAGTTGTGAAGTGATTTTAGCTAAAGAAAGCCCAGGTCAGTACATATTTCTATTGACCCTAGAGTGTAGCATATCATGGATAAGTTGCTAAAATCCATAAGACGCATAAATGAAGCACCAATATACATTATAGAACAGAGATACACAATGCTATATCAACTTCTGTTGAATGGATGCAGCTGTGGGAAAACACCTAACAAAGCAAAACATATAGCATAGATGTTACAATTGAAGTTAGACAACAATTAGCAGCGTAATTGCGAGTCGAGCTAAAACAGTATGCTACTCGAGCTCAACCCAATTAGACACCTCAAAAATTGAAACTCGATTCAAGGTCAATTGAGTTTAATTTTTCATGATCGAACTTGATTCAATTAAATAATTAAAATACCATAGCTCAACTTTTGAATCAACCAGTATATAAAATTTAAGAAAATAAATCAATCACATATTACACTTCAACTTGAATTAGCTATAGCTCAAACTCGAATTAATAAATAATTATTTAAATATTATATAGTCATAAAATTTTAGTTACTCGAGCCACTCAAGACTAGTATTATATTATTCAAACTCAGCTTGACTTACTATTCAAGTTCAAACTTGACTGGATTATAACCAAGTTGAATTCTAATACCTTGCAAGTTGAGCCTGAGCAATCCGCAAGTAGTTGACTCGTTTACACCCTTAACAGCAACTTCCACAATAGTGTGGTACAGTTTCTCATTATTCTTTAGATAGCAGAATTTTGTTGGGTGCAGAATAACATTATGTTTAATCTATATATATATATATATATATATATATATATATATCAATCCACAGGATATCAACCATTGAGCTAAAGGAGCACAAGGAAAATCACGGACTATCCCATCCCACAAGTATGCTTGACACTCTAAAGGAAGCAATCCCATGTGAGCTATTATGGAGGACAACATGCCCAGGAAAGACTGAACCATTGAGGATATGCTGCTCCATCATGGATGACTAGACTTTGAAATCACAAACACATAACCTCAAGGCTTCTCTAAAACCTCACAGTGCGCCACAATATCCTCTTCTGATGCAAAATTAATGAAGTAACCAAAATATGAAAAAAAATATGGCTCAAAGTTGTTTATATTTTCTACTATCAAGCCAAAGAGATCAAACCAACAACAATAGCTGAGATTAGAGTTCAGTTCAATTTCAAATACAAAATCATTTAGGTAAGTAGGCAACTCAGAGAAATATGTACAGGTGCATGCACAGGAATTCAGCACACAAAAATATAGGAGGCATGCTGTAATATCAGTTATTCTAACTGTTCCAGCACCATATTTTTAAGGTTTACCCAGCAACTAAAGTCTATAATGCTGAGAAATTTAGGCTTTGTGAGTTTATAAGTCAAATATTTAACATTTTTATTTTGACTGTTATCCATATTCATGTAAAGGGAAGTATTACGCCATAAGTTCATGTTGAAAATAAGCTATTTCCAAGCTTGCAGTTGCCACTGTTAACAGCTCATTATTAGCTTGCAGCAATTAATTTAGGAACACATTAGCGTAGTTGAAAGGAAATTAGCTATGCAAGGAAATTTACCGTAATACTTTGGTTGTCACTTTATGCTGTGAAGACGCATTGAATAGATAATAAAGTAATTTGCAAAGGCACTGGTTAACAACCCCAACCCACAAACCAGCCCGATCCCCTGCAAGCTGCAGGATCCGAGTACTTCACCTCTCATTCTCACTCCTCTTTGCCCTTTCAAGAGAATTCAACCTATTTCTTCGTGCATAAGTTATCAGCAACCCTCCTCACAATCGTTACCCCAAATCTAATTTCTAACATAGATTCTTTCTTCAACTTGAAGCATTATAAAGCTAACATAGATTCTTTCTTCTCCTTGAAGCATCATAAAGCTAAAATTTATCATTCTAAACCTCTTACCATCAGATTCCCACTACCTTTCAAAGCAAGAGACACCAACTTAGATTTTCCAAGCCTGTCCTGCATCACACTGGTGCAGACACACCATAGGTCTACCCAACCCACTATACATAAATACACAGAACATGAATATGCAGATTGATAACAGGCTACAACAAGTAAAATTTGCAAAATAAAACCTTTTCTAATATCCAAAGACAAGTAATTTCTTATTAGCAGACACTGCTGAAGTACAAGAGTTTCTTCCACTGATTTTTACTTCCTACAGTAAACTTCGCCAGAGAAGATTAGAAGAACAAATAAAGCTCCCTAAAAGCATCACATGGAATGAAACCAGAATTTTTCTCATGTTTCATAAGCTAGAAATTTCTTTAATTTGCAATTACTTCAGTTCATCAGGTACGATCCACAATTCCAAAGTCACTTTCCTATTAATTATATAAAGGAAACCTTAGGTCTCAGCTCTTTCCATTCCTTTCAACAAATTCTGTTTCTCACCATCATCCATTAATCAAATTCCACCATCAACATCCTTGTATTTTGCCAGTTACTCAGAAAGACTTGAAGCCCATCAAAGTTCATTAACAAAACAGCATCCAAGTACTGTATCCTACTACAATTAACATTAAAAATAAAAAAATAAAAACAATTCATAAACTTTTTTAAACTCCACCTTTAGCAAATATTTAACCAAAAGCACATCAAAAGAATTCTCTGACAGCTTCCCTTTCCATGTATGCTTCTTCTTTTTTACAAAACTTGGTTCACAAGTTGCAAATATAACATTCCTAACAATATCATTCTCTCCATGAGCAAACAAATTAACTCTTTATATTTATCAGATGATACATAAGCTCCTCACCAAACATTCCCACTTCCTGACCTCTACTGGACGATTTTTCAGAAGTGAGGACAGATTGATCATTATCCCATCTTTCCAACCAACATCTAGAATGTAAATATTTCAAATCCAGTACATCTTAATGAATCATCCCAGAATTTTATCTTTCTACACAATGTCAGAAACCTCAATTAGAATTCATACTTTGTTAAATACACCTTTCTAGACAAAACCAAAAACTTCAACTACAATCATACTTTTACGATTCCATTTCCCAAATACATCATATGGGAAACTTGATACAGATAGAAAAGGTCTAGGGCTATCTCCCTAACCATTAACTTTTAGAGGTGAGTTCTCCTAAGGGCTACCTATAGTCCATATTATAATAAATGATAGGCAAGTGGGAGGTCCATGTAGTCAGGCTAGCAGTGACAAAGTGAGACCAGTCAAGGACAATTGCAGTATAAGGTGGAATGTTATGATTCCAATGTCCCACATCAGTTATATGGAGACTGTTGTAGGTAGGTCAGATATTGGACTCTCTCTCTCTAATAGCTTGGTTTGAAAGGCAAGAGTTCCTGAGGCGCTTATCAAATATTTTATAAAATTACTTGACAGCCTTAAAACATATTTTAGCACATTGCTCATTCCATGATAAACCAAACTGCTCTGCAATAAGTGTAGACTGCCACTAAAATACTTTAACTGAAGAATGATAAGTATGACTCCATCAGCATTCAGCAACCACGCTGGCAACAATTAAATGAAAATTTGCAGATGAACAAGTCTGCCACTGGATGCAGTATCTTGCTGAAAGAATATCTTGCATCATGAAGGACAAAAATATTACAGAGAATGTCCTTATAACATGAAGGAAAAGTAGGCAGCATGGCAACGAAATCACAATTCAAAGAAACCCCAGCAGAGAATGATATTAGGTGATAAACTGATAGTAATGTGCAAATGAATCATAGTTCCTGCCTTCCTAGGAATTTCCTAAGCATAGAAATCATCACAGTAGACTAATTATCTAGAACAGGCCTACAAGAAATTAAAGAGTTACAGAAAACACAAAAGAAATTTAAGAAAAAGTTGTCAAAGAAACATGATCTAACAGAACAAGCACTAGCTAGGAGTAAGCAAACATTTTGGACATGGGGGCAGAAAATGAAACGATTCTTACAAGTAACTGCGAGCTTCCGAGACCACAAGCTGTGTCAATATAGAGATGTCTTCCTAAGATATTTACTTGAGTTCTGATATACAAGCTAAGCATTGTCATTGCCCATAGGGATACCACCGCTCTTGTGAAACCTGCAGCAGTCGCAGATATGAAATTATTAAGTAACCAACACAAAAAGCATAATTTGTTACACACACACAGACATAAGACATCACAAGTATAGAGGAAAATTTTGCAGCTGCATACTTAAGATTTTGAGTCGATCCCAAAGTTCAAGTTTCTCTGAAGGTGTCAAAGTGTTGGGCTGACCCTTCCCTTTCATTAGCCTCTCCGTAAGCAGTGAAAGGTCCAATTCTTCTGCTATCCGGCTACTTAAATAGCGCATAGCATGAGGCAATGTTGTTGTATCAGCTATTCTTTGGACGTTCTCAAAATGGGCTTGCATTCTATCAATCAGTCAAAGAACACACAGTACAAGAACCAAATTAGAAACTTCACAATTCTCCACCTCAACCCGAAAACAAGAAGAGGGGGCAAAGAAGAAGAAGAAGAGACTAGAATTTATCTTAACTGGGCCTTAATGACCTCATCATGTTCCCGTTCATCAGCAAGTTGTCTCTTCAAATCAGCAAGGCTACGCTTCTGCGCATTATATAATTTATATAGAAAATATCCACTTCCAAAAACACCTGCTGCAACAAGAACTTTCCTCCTATGCCTTATCCAAAAATCCCTACATTGCCAAGAGTGAAGCAAATCAGCAAGCAGCAATAAAGAACAAGGAATAACTGTTTATTATGAAGTCCTCAGATCAAAACAAATGGCTCAAAAACTAACCATACTGAACAAATCCAATAGAACCAGAAGGTTGTCAATGCAAGCTAAAAAAATAAAGACTATTTCTAGTAAAGATCAAGTACAAAAAAAAATGCAATGCACCCACAAGATTACACAGCAATTGAAGAACAAAAATATTATTTCTAACAAAGATTAAAACAGGAAACGAATAAATGCAATAAACCCATAACACAAGAAACAAAATGGAAGCATAAAAACAGTTGTACTTTGAGACTAAAACCCCATAATAAAATTGGCAAGCAATGATAACCCAAATGAAGAAACAAACAATTAAGGCAAAAACAGATGAATTCAAGAGATACCCAGAAGATAAAGACTACCAAAAGTAGAAAAAACAAATAATAACCTTAAAGAAAGCATTTTTTTTTTAAGCTATTGAGACCCCCAGAAGTTCATGTTACTGTGAACAACCCCTTTATCACGGACAGGCCTGGGAAAACCCGCCCGTAGGCAATGAAATAATAAGCTACAGAGAGAGAGAGGCTCTGCCTCCCTGGGTATGGAATGAGGATTTTAGGAGGGAGAAAGAAAAAGAGGGTATTGATAAGGAAAGTGAATTACAGCAACTTCGAGGGTTTAGATAAAATTGAAAAGCCAAAGCTGAAAGCTTTTTGCCTGAAACTTTAGTTTCACAGCTTTCTATGGCTTTAACCTTTATTATGTCCTTACCCTCTTTACTCTTCAATACTGTCCCCAGTTCCTAAACCAAAGACGACGATAACACTGGCACCGTAACACGAGTGTTGTTTTGCTATTTCCAGGATGATACACTATTTTGATTTTTAATTTCTTTTTTTTTTAGTTTTTTAAAATGACATTTTAAAAAAAAAAATCAATATATATATTATGAGGATATTTGAAATATGCCATAAATATAAAAACTGCGATTGAAAAATCCGAATTATTATAAGTATCTCGCAGATACTTGTGGATTTTAACAATTCAAAATAAATTTATTCATAATTAAAATTCTTTCATTCATCATCTAAATAATTTATTCTGGTGATTCATAATAAATAATTAGAAATATTTAATTGATCAATTAAATATTTTTTTATAATATATAATTTTTTAAAAAATTATAATTCTAATAATAATAATAATAATAATATGTTAAAATGCATTTTTCAAAAGTAAAAGTTATGAATTAAGTTGTGTTTTTAATTTTCCATGATGAAAATATTTATGAAAGTAATTAAGTAATGTAAACTTCACTTAATAGCTTTCCTATTATTTTAGTATTGAAGAATATAAATGATATAAATTTTAAATTATAAAAATATTTAAAATTTTAATTATTTATTATATTTAATATAAATTTTAAGTGATTATTTTTATCATTAATTTTAAGTGATTTTTTAAGTTAAAATTAAATTTTTAAGATAAATTTATCAAACAATTTAATTTAAAACAATTAAATGCTCACATTATCTTATCAGTTCATTTTAATGTAACCAAATTTTCTGTTAAAATAAAATTATAAAAAAATTATAAATTTGTAGAAACTATAAATTTATATATGAAACTCTAATTTATCAACATATTCAAGACAATATAAATTAGGTATCTTTTGAACAAATTTTTCTTTTTTTTAAAAAAAAAAAAAAAGATTAAGAAGTGTTATAATTCATATAAAAATATTGGGGAAGAAATGGAAAAGCAATTTTGAAAGGGGACACTCAATGCCAATTGACTAAACCTACTTTCCAAATGAATTTTCTGACATTTAAACGTGGAAGCTTGCAATACCACAATTCCAGAAACCTCATTTTCATATAACTGTTAAAATTCAAATATCTTAATTTTTCAGAAATTTCTTTTTCTTTTTCAACAATCAGCAAGTAGCTGAAAAGGAAAAAAAAAATTTGTATCAGACAAGTAGGAGTGAAATATGAACATTTACACTAATACGAGGAAATATATGTTTATATAACATTTGTCTTGGTGAATGTATTCATGTTACAACATTACCTGCTCCTTAGTCCTTAGCATCCAAAAACAGAGAGCTCAGTCTTGCTCCCAAAAAATGCCAGCCATTAAAAAATCATGCATGGGCATCAATCAAAATTAGTTCTAAGAAGCAACCATGAATCTTGTTTAAGTACAAAAATAAGTTCAACAATCAAAATAAAAGATCATTCGAAGCCATTGTCGGATGTTCGAACATTGAGAAGGCTTGATGGTGAATCATTGCCATCAGCTGTTGCTTCCTCAACTTGCCTCCTCGTATGATCCCCACGAGCAGGTTATAATGATTCAACCCCATTCTCAGCATTCTTCCTTTTAGAAGAGCCCTTCACTGCAGGAACTTGCTGGTTCACAATGTTACTTTCAGCAGTTTCTGAGAAAGGCATGGTAGCTTCTTCAGACTTTTCATTTCCATCCCCAGCCTTCTCTATAGAAATCCTGTTCCCTTTCTCATCTTTGGTTAGTGAGCAATCACCAGAATCGACTTTCTTCTTTTTGTTGGCCCTCTGAGGCTTGCACTTAACTGAAGGATCCCCCAAACTATTGTCATCAGCAGTCTTCTCAGAATCATTCACTCCATCTTCAATGTTGGCAACACAAGGATTCTCCTTGGATCCACCTGCCTCTTCCTCGCTTGAATCATCCACAGAATCCAAATTCTCTTCTGTCTGGCGTTGCAAGGACTCAATTACAGCCATCAGCTCTCGGTTGACCTGTCAATAACCATAAAAATGTAACATACAATCAATTAATTTATTTAAAATAATAAAGTCATGTTCAAATATGCAACTATATCACACCTTGAGATCTTGCAGGAAATCAGAGATGTCTACTGGGCAATGAGGGCAGTTCATGACATTTTTCTGTGCACGAAGTGTCCGTCCACCTCTACTTCTCTCTCTCATGACAGTCTTCCCAGCGAATGAACCTTCCAAACATGTCTTGCAAAAGTTATGGCCACAGGGTGTTGTAACTGGTTGGGTCATCACTCGACGACAGATCAGACAACTGAACTCTGCATGTTGAGACTCACCCAAGTGAACATAAAATAGATCACTGAAGACCAAAAATGAACATGTAACGAATATAAACAATCAATACATTCAGGCAGAAATCCACCACCTATCAGTATACCTACTGATGTTGACTTACCATGGATTTTCCTGCAAGCTCATAAAGGGCAATTCAATTTTATTCCAGATTTAAGAAACTTAACTAATCAAAGAGAAATAATTTGGAAAGGATTGAAGCACAGCATACTTTAGTAAAATTTTATTGGCAAAAAATCTCAAAACAGAGGATGTAATGACTAATAACAAAGAAAAGAACAGGAGGAAAACCTTTTAGGAGCTTCTCTTTTACACCTGTAGCCTGTGCTTGTCTTATCGCTTTCCTTGATCTCTTCCTGTCCTCAGGATTTCCAGTATCAACAGGTTTTCGGCTGAGAGGCGCAGGTCTTTTCCACTTCCAATGACCATCTTCTTCCTGAGAAATTAATATGTCAGAGATCATTTTCCAAGTAATAAATAAGATTAAGGAATGTATTCAATTGTCCACATCATTTAACACAGTTTCCATTTTTATGAATCCAAGTGGAAATTTGTTGAAGATGACCATCAAGTTACCAATAAACAAGAAAACAGTTTCAAGACCAAAGTTAAACTTAAGGGTTGAATCCACTTACATCAAAGTCCCATGATGGACCTTCCTTTCTCTCTGTTACATCAGTTGCCTTGTCCAGCTCTTTTATGATAGGCAAAGATCTTGGTCGATCTCCATGGTCGTCACTATAATTAAAGTTGGAAGACACTGAGAAAAAAGAGAGAGAATCCAATATAGGAAACAAATAAGCCAAATTTTCAAACACAAACCTTGTCCAAGGAGCAGGTTCATTGTCACATCTAACAAATAAGTAGCGGCAAACCTTATAACCCTATTATCAGGAAAAAACTGTTGATAAATTCTGTGGTGAAAAGAAGAAAAGGAAAGAAAAATTTGATGAGCAGTAATGTATTTACCTGAATTCCAACTTTCCTCCAACATTTCTCTATCCTATAGACCCCATCATAGCGCACCCCACTCTCAGGAGCATACGAAGACCGCTTCTCCTTGTGAGACCTGCTCATTTCAAACAAGCATGATAAACATTTGAAAATAAACAGCACATGTCAGAAAAAAGTGAAGAACACCTAACAGTGTAAAACAAAAAAACAAAATTGTGTGCCTGAGATTTTCCCATAGGAAGTAAACAATAATTAGCATGAGCATCGAATATTGAGATTTTTCAATGCGACAATAAATGAACTGTCTCATTCTTTACATGCATTACCAGCACTGGCCCATGTATAAAAATGCCAAGGTTCTAGTTTATCCAATGTCAAGGAGAATCATGGTTTTAAATATTAGCTGATACATTACGCATCGAATATTTAGCCTATCAATATTTCCAGTTACAATACAGGTTACTGAAAATCAGATTTTTTAAATAAAATTTATAATAAATGTTTTTTTATCATATACTTGTTACTCAAAATTATCAGACATGAAAGATAATAATGATATTTGATTG
Organism: Aleurites moluccanus; assembly: GCA_948193065.1. Lineage (NCBI taxonomy): Eukaryota > Viridiplantae > Streptophyta > Magnoliopsida > Malpighiales > Euphorbiaceae > Aleurites > Aleurites moluccanus. The sequence goes on along the minus strand of CANXYC011079864.1, from coordinate 48,655 downwards.
AGGTATTTACTAAATATTTATTCGAGTTATTTTGCAAAATTTGGAAAAAGTATTCACCACAGCAGCAACCGATCCAATCCAATTCTGTTACACAGTTTATGATTCGTAAACCGATTCCAAAACCATTATTTAAAACCTTAATAACACCTCCCAATATTAGAAACATGTTTGTGTTGAATCCATTTTGGCCACAATATCAGATTTTATTCTCAAAATCAACTAGGTTTATCAGAGCACTATCTTAACTTGTCATTTTTAGATCAAACAAACTAAAAGACCAGCAATACCTAATCCTGTCCTGGCCAATTCCTAATATATAGAACCAAAGGCATTACCCTGGCAAAAGAAAATACAATTCTAATCCAATAAGAATAGTGGGTGGCCATGTTTTACACAAGAAAAATCTTTTATCACCCGATGCACCACAAGCAAAAATGATGTGGGTTATGTTCCATTAGAGCACATAACATAGAAAACCAAACTCACTCATTGACACCATGTAGACTAGTTTACGTTTTACTATAACATTGCAAGTGTAAGACTCATTAATGCCTGGTCATATTGCTTACTTAATTGATGGACATTGCCACTAAAATAATGAGCACTTCACCAAAATCAATGTCAACAAATTCTTAAAACATGCCCTGGAAAGGAAGCCAACAAATTCACTGAAGCTAAATTCGTTATATTGATCTAACTAAACATGACTTGATCAAATAAATCGATTGCTGGATATATTCATCTAAAACAATAGAGTTTTTTAAATATTGGATTAATGGAATTTTGGCCTACCAAATTAATATTTATTTACTGGCACACCAACATTGATTCACAAGGCACAGGTAAAGAGTGTCATATCTGAAACAGCCATCACCTACCTTTTATGTAACACTGTAACAGCCAAAAATGCAATTTCACTCTTAAAAGGGAAAAAAATTTTGTGGGGAATCAGACTTCTAGAATAACAACCATTTCTCATGTTGTCTGTCATTCCAAGTGATTGGCAGCCAATAGCATTCATAAAAAGGAAAATTTTGCTACAGGTATAATTATCTTAAAACAAAAAACAATGCAATAGACTGCATGTGCAGTCATAGATAAGAAGAATACAGAACAGATACAAATACAAATTCACACATACAACAAAATTTTTTGAAGACACTTGCCTCACAACTCTAACAGGATAGCCTTTTCTGCAACTCAATCTAAGAGCCTCATTCATTTTTTCAAATTTTTGGTCAAAGGACTGCTCCTTGTTAGTTCGCTTGTTCCCGCTAAGGTCCCTGCCACCACTGCCAGCCACATCCATAAAAAGACTTTAATATCTAGAAGTTAAATTATAAGAAAAAAAAAAAGATAGTAGAAAAAACCTCTGAAGACCTATAAAGAGAAGGTGGAAAACAAAATAAACACAAATTTTAATTAATAAGACGAAAAAATTGATTACATCACCAACAAGCATCCTAAACATACAAGGGCTTCCAGGCAAAGAATGCGAAGTTAGTAAAATAGAGAAATGTCCTAGACAGCAGGAAATAAGAAGTCACAAGGACTGACATGGATATAAAAACACAAAAGATTAACCATGCTCTGGTCAGGCACCATAGCTAACCCTTATTAATGCATTGATACATGTGAAGTGAGAGAAAAATCATGGAAGAGAAAAGAAACAGAAAGGAGTTAGACCCTCAAAGTTGCAAAAGCCCACATACATTTACATTTACTGGCTCTAAGAATGATTAATCTTCAATAAACAACCACAAGGCAGTAACTTCCTTGTGCAAATATTAAATATTGGCATACAACAATGCATATATTTATTTTCACCTTATTGAAGGTACGAAGCAAAGCAACAGAATTTAAAAAAAAAAAAAAAAAAAAGAAGATTAATGAATTAAAAGTAAATGTCAGTTAATTGAGAAGTACTTGAATTAAAATTCAATGTCAGTTCATTAATTTAACACCAACCTTCCGGTATACAGGAACCATTCTCCATGATCTTCATCATCAATATAGCCTCCAGAAAGTGCAACTGATTGTGCTCCATAGTTTGATTGTCCAGCAATACCAGCGACATGGGGAAGGTGTGCACCCCATTGCCTGCATTCCAATCTATCCTCCCAACATTCCCCAACCAGCACACCCTGATTTCTCTCAGGATCATTTTCAGCTGGAATAGGTCCAAAATGATCTGGAGGCACGGTGACAAATATCTTCCCACTACAAGCATTGGATTTACCAGCCCTTTGCGCCCGTTCAGTGGTATATGCCTTGTCTGGCCTGTTTTGATTGTGGACAAAATGGTAAACCTTCGGAAGGCCTCCAGCAACAATCGATTTTGACATTTTTGCCATTCGAATGGCAGCCACAAGGGTTGAATTAATGCGGGGTTGACTGGCCATTTTTGCAGGAATTGCACTACGGCATTTGGCACAGGTAAGCTTCCTTTGCCCAATCCATTTCTCAAAGCATTTCAGGCAGAAATTGTGGCCACATGGTGTCTGCAACAATACAATGAAATTCCCATTAAGTTCGTAAACTAGCACATGCATCTCTAGCCTTTAGTCAAGCATTCACATAAATTAATCTAAAATTTCCCAATTACAGGTTCATTCGTTCCACAAATAAACTTAACAAATATTAATGACAAAATAATCAAAATGATGCAGAATGAAAACGAATTCAATTTCCAATTTTAACACGCATAACAAATATTAATGAATTAATATAAAGTTTGGATAACAAGTTCCAGTCATCCAAATCAAATCACCAAAAAACATTAATTATTCAAAATAATTTGAAGCAGACAAGGATAATCACTGCGAAAGATACATAAATAAATTGTCCAATTCAACCTCAAAAGCCAAGCTTTATCATTAAATTACAAGGGATTAGATTGGGAAAGCCATTTATTAACATGGAGCATATGCAATATAACACATAAACATCAATAAAATGCTAGATTTCAATGAAAATAATGCAAATTTTGATTTTTGGAACAGAAAAAAAAAATCATAACACAAGCAGAACAATGAAGACAACACACATCCATCAAGAGATAAATCAAGAGAAAACCAGAAATGAAATAAAAGAAGAGTACTCACAGTAACAGGCCGCTCAGGCAACTGCATACAAAAAGAACACTTAAAGCTTTCACCAAGAACATCCAATATATCCCTTTCACTCTCCTTTCCTTTCTTCTTCACATCTTCCATTTCCACTTTCCCACTCATCAACTCTTGCCTTTTCCTCGCCTTTTCTTTCTCCGTAAGCATCACATCCGCTTCAATCTCTTTAATCGCCGCCACCAACTCATTTCCACCACCAGCAACAGAGACAGAGACAGTAGCAGTGGCTTCACCGGAACAGTCAGGACATTCCCACTGAAGAGTAGAGGCTAGAGTCTCCGGCGGAGAAGAAAGACAAGTCGCGTGCCAAGGAGTAACACACGTGCTACAAGTCAAAGTTTCTTCAGTAGGAGGAGTGGCTTTACAGCGCATGCAAACGCCGTCGCCATCGCAGGGAAGCTGGATATCGTGCGCCATGGGGGTGAGGTGTGCGCAGGATAAGGAATCTAGAGAGAGAGAGAAAGTGTTGAAAAGAGACGTTTGGGCAGGTAGGGGTTTTTAAAGAGGAGAGAGAGAGAGAGAGGGGCGGGGAATGGAAAAATGGAGGAGGCGGGTTATGGAAAGAGATTGAATTTTGAAATTTTGACAGACATGATAATTTTTTTTCTATTTGTCATTTACTTTTATTATTTGTTTTAATGTGTCACATTAGCAAGGCTTTTTTTGGTTAGATTTTTTTCAAAAGTTATCTAAATTATTTGGTACATTTAATCTACTCTATATATACATATATTGAATCTTATGAAATTTATTTTCCATATATACTATTCGAGCCAATTAACTCATTAATTGAGACTAAATATTTTTTTAAGTGAATTTAATAGGTAATTTTTTATTTATTTATTTATTTAAAAAATAATTTTTAAATATTAATCACCATAATTATTTAATTTTTTTTATTGATGAATTCAATCAGTGAATTCAATGAGCAATTTTCAAACTCGACTTATACATTTATAAATTACTTTTTACATAAAAACTATTCATAACAAAATTCAATAAGCCATTTTAATAGTCGACTTATATATTTATAATTTTTTTTGGATTGATCTTAATTGAGCTCTAATTATTAAGAAGATGTGCATTTTCTTACCAATTAGGCTTTTAAGTTTAAAAATTATATTTTTAATTTTTCAAGAAATAATTTGTAATTATAATACTTTTTTTCTTAAATAAACATATTACTTAAGTATAAAATGTAAAAAAAAAAAATCGACTTTCGTATTAAGCAATCAAAAACGGCAAGCCAAATTGCCAATAATCACATTTCCTTTTTCTTTGGTTTACAAAGAATTACATTTTGTTTATTTTTAATTTCATACCCAACGGATTTATATAATTACACCCCATCTAGTTTAATTATTAGTACCAACTATTAGTGATAATTTATACTTGTTAGGTGATTATTATAAAAGTTTAATAAAATTATTATTAATTATTGTTACTATTATATTTAATATTTATTAAAAATAAATTATTGTTTTTAATTAAATATTATTTTAATAGAATGACTGAGTCTTTTTTAAAATAATTACTATTTAAAAAAAAACTCAAAACTATTAAGAATATTATATGAAAAAATATTTATTTTTATTAAATATAAACATATTAAACAATTAATATATAAATATATTTTTCACTCTTAACAAATTAACTTTTAAAATTAATTGTTCTAAATTTATATTGAAAACTCAATATGGTATCAGAATCTAATTAATTATTATATTATCTTAATTATTGGAGATGATAATTTTGGTCCAATCCGTAAATATTCATTTCGATCCGATCCATCTCATTTAGTAAATAAGACATGATATATTTTTTTTTATCCGTACGAATTCGAGTCAAATTCGAATAATTGTAATACTTGCTTAGAACCCGATCCGATTATATATATTTTTTATTTTTTATTATTTTTTTAATTAATAATTTTTTATGTGAAATATAAATTATATTATATAGATATTTAAAAAAAAAATACATAAATAAATAAAATATATATATATATATTTTTCAATTTTAACAAATTTACTTTTAAAATTAATACTTTCGAATTTATATTGAAAATTTAATATGCTATCTGAATATAATTGATCATTACATTATCTCTCATTACTATGGATGATAATTTTAACCCAACACGTGAATATTCACTTCGACTCGATCCGTCTCATTTAGTAAATAGGGTAGGCAGATTTTTTTTTTTTTATCCCTTGCAGGTTCGGGTTGAATTTGAATAATTGTAATATTCGCTCCGAACCTGAGCTGATTATATATATTTTTTATTTTTTTATATTTATTTTATAATTTTTTGTTAATTAATAATTTTTTATGTGAAATATAATTTATATTGTATGGGTATTTGAAAAAAAATACATAAATAAATATATATATATATAATCGGATATACCCAACTCGACTCGAAGCGAGGCAGGTAATATATATATATATTTTTTAAAAGGGTTGAATTCGGATTTTGCAAAACCAGACCTATACCAGACCTATTGTCATCCCTACTTATTATATCATAAATCAGACTAGATTCAATTTTCTTTTTTAGCGTGATATGAGTAATTTTCAGGTTTTAAATTTGCTTCTTCGTTTTATATAGGTTATTCTCATATTTTTAATTATTTTATCTGATATGGGTGTTTCTCAAATTTTAAATTATATATTGGTTTAGTCCATATCATAAATTTATAAGTATTAACTAAATTTTCAATTCTTTCATATGGTATGAGTATTTCTCATGTTTTAAGTTTTATTTTAGTACAATACACATCATAAATTTACAAATATCAACTGGACTTATCAAAAATTATTTTCGTCGAATTGCCACTTAAAAGGATTATTAAAAATATTAAGTGATTAATATAAAAATAAACCCCAACTTTAATAAGCTATCTTTTAAAATTTGATTTTTCTAAATTTATATTAAAATTTTTTTAAACAATATTTATTTGATTACCTAATAAATACATAAAAGCAAATAAATATCATTAAAAAAATAATTTGATATAATTATTAAAAAAATATCAATTGCATTAAATTTTTTTTATCAAATGTGTACTTGGACAGATTTATATAGTTAAGGAAAATAAAAAATAAGTGTGAAATTAGATTTATTTTATGCTGTCAGTTGACTTAAGGATCCATATAGATTTTTTTCATTATAGAAAAATGGTCTATATGTATTTAATTAAATTTCAAATAATAAATAGGATTTAGATACTTATATACATATATATCTTATTAATTTGTAAAAAAAAAATTATTTCATCAATTTAAATTTAATTTTTTTATATAAAATTATTTTTCGATTCATCTAAAATTAACTTAAAAAAATATTTATTTGATTTATTTAAATTTAATGTTTTAATAAGATTAATTTTTAATTTATCTGAAAATAATTTTTTGGCTTCATTTATAGATATGAGAGTTTAAATGACTTGATTCACTTTATAGATAGATTAATCATCTATCACTCTCTTTCTTTATCTATTTATAAATTGAGATCCGATCATTACCGAATTAAATCAACACATAATATTATTGTAAGAATTTCTCAAAATTTGATTGTTAAATGATTTTCCTTTTATTTAAATCTAAGATTTTTCTTTAGAGATCTATGTAATTTTTAGACTTAAAATTTTAAGTTTCTCTTATGTCTATTTCTCTGTAATTTTATAGTAAAATGAATGTATTCCAATTTCATCTTGAAAAAAAAAAAATCATTCCATTTAAATTTTAAATTTAACAAAATTTACCGTTAAGTGCTTTATTTTTGCACTTTTATTTTCTTCTATAAAAATTACGCTTGTTTCCTCTATCATACTAATTAGTTGTGAGATCAAGCCTTATGCTAATACTTTCTTAAAATATTTTTTAACATGTATGAATGAATTATTATTATTATTATTATATATTAAGTATAAATTAAATATGATTTTTATAATTTTAAATATTAGTATAAAGAAATCACGTAAGCTAAATTTATAGTATGTGGGTCAATTAAAAAATAATAAAAATATACATTATTTCAATAAATGATTTAGGTTATAAATTTTATCAAATTATAATAATTATGAACTTTATTTTTTTTTTAATTTTTTTCGATATACATCATAATTATATAAGTTTCTAATAGTTTAAAATATAATAATGACATAATAATGATAATTATGGGTAACATTGATTCGGTTTGATCAATTTAAAAAATTATTATTAAATTAAATCAATGGTTTCGGTATAAAATATTTTAAAATCAAATCAAAATAAATTATCATTATAATAAACCGTTGGTTTGAATTCAGTTTAATTACTTTTGATTATCGATTTCAAATAAAATATTTTTTATAAATCGTAATTATTTTATTATAAATTTAAAAAATAAAAGATAAAATATCGGTGATAAAAAATTTTAAAAATAATTTAATATATAATATAATATTTGTTTATTCAATTAATTAATATTTTTAAAATTTATATTTTTCTCAATAATTAAAATCTTTAATTAATTTTTATGAATAGTATTTTTTAAAATTTTAAATTAATATTAAATTAAAAAATATGTGATTATATATAAAATAAAATAAAAATATATTTAATTATAATAATAGTAAAATATAATATAATATAATATATATATATATATATATTCAATTTAATTTTGTTTGAAACTGAAAAATAAAACTCAAATCACAAATAAAATCACACTTTCAATTTGCTTTATTTTTTAAAATTAAATAATTTATGAAATTATCGATTTAATTCAATTTAATCAGTTTAGTCGATTTAGCTTACACCCCTAATGATAATGATTGACTCGTAATTTAGATTATAAATTTGTTTAAATGATAATAATTAAAAATAAATTAAATTGCATTGTTTATATTTTTATTTAAAATTTAAATTATCATAATAATTTGTTTACGTTAGTATAATATATTAATAAATAAAAACTTATAAAAAAAATTAACAAATAGTCTTAAATTTGTAGCTAATAATTTTTTAATTTTTCAATATTTTAAAGTAAGAAAAAAATAATAAAATATTTTATTTAGTAAAAGGTAGCCAAAAGAGTTGGGTTACATGACTAATAAAATTTAGATATCTAATTACTCTATTTGACTTTATTTGCTTTGAAATATTTATTTTTAGTGAAAATATTGATTTCAAATTTAAAATATAAACTTTATACATCAATTAACTTAAGTGTTTAGCAATTTAATTATAAAATTAAAATTTTATTTTCAAATAATAAATTTTATGCAAATAAAATATTTTAAAATAAGCTGCAAATAGTAATTTTACAAAAAAAAAAAAAAATCCAATTTAACACTTAAAACTCATTAATTTTTATCATTGTTAAACACTTAATTAACTCAAAAATTTTATCAACTATAATAAATTGAGATTTTGGAGGATCCTAATACCCACATAATATAATTTCCATATGCATTTATAATACTATTTTTGATGTATTTTTTATAATAATATATAAAAAAATAATAATAATTTATACTTATTTTTCATATTTTCATTGTTATCATTATATAATATATTATAAATTAATTACATAGCATATTAAAATTTAAAAAAAAAAAAAATAATTGGATTAGGACACAGCCCAAGAAAAGCCCATAGTAGCCCAAGTCAGGCAATCACTGGCTATAGCCAGTAATAGGCTCAGTACCCAGTAATCCCTAAAAAGCCGAAAGACACAAAAACCCTAAGTTCCTTCTTCTTCTCCCCAATATAAATGTTTCACATTTGATTCATTTTCACTCTCTAAACTTCTCTGTTGCCTCTTCGCCTCTATCTCTCAATTCTCAGAGCAATTATCTAGCAATGGCTGCTGAGGGTTTGGTTCTTCGCGGTACCATGAGGGCCCACACAGATCAGGTAACGGCCATCGCCACCCCAATCGACAACTCCGACATTATCGTCAGCTCCTCTCGGGACAAATCAATCATTCTCTGGCACCTTACTAAGGACGAGAAAACATATGGTGTCCCCCACCGCCGCCTCACTGGCCATTCCCACTTCGTTGAAGATGTTGTTCTTTCCTCCGATGGTCAGTTCGCCCTTTCTGGTTCTTGGGATGGTGAACTCCGTCTTTGGGATCTTGCTGCTGGTGTCTCTGCTCGCCGTTTTGTTGGACACGCAAAAGATGTGTTATCTGTTGCTTTCTCTATTGATAACCGTCAAATCGTTTCGGCTTCTCGTGACCGGACGATTAAGTTGTGGAATACTCTTGGTGAGTGTAAATACACAATCCAGGATGGTGATGCTCATAGTGATTGGGTTAGTTGTGTTCGTTTTAGCCCGAATACGCTACAGCCCACTATTGTTTCTGCTTCATGGGATCGTACTGTGAAGGTTTGGAATTTGACCAACTGTAAGCTGAGGTGCACTTTGGCTGGTCATCATGGGTATGTGAACACTGTTGCAGTTTCACCAGATGGATCTTTGTGTGCAAGTGGAGGGAAAGATGGTGTGATATTGCTTTGGGATTTGGCAGAGGGGAAGAGACTTTATAATCTTGACGCAGGTGCAGTAATCCATGCACTTTGCTTCAGTCCCAACAGGTATTGGCTATGTGCTGCTACAGAAAATAGTATCAAGATCTGGGATCTGGAGAGCAAGAGCATTGTGGAGGATTTGAAGGTTGATCTCAAGGCTGAGGCTGAGAAATCCGAGGGCAGTACCGCTACTGCTACCAGTGCGAAGAAGAAGGTATATCTTTTTATTTGTTGTTGTCTCGTTTGTTTTAGTTTAACTAGCTAGTGTCTTTATATAATGGTTTTCTGTCTTATCATTAATTGTTATGCTTTGATAATGGTTTATTTATTCTTTTGATTGTTAGATTACATATTTGATGTGTTTTGTTTGGTTGATTACTTTTGCTGCATTCCTTGTTGATAATGATGCTGATTGTCCGTTTATTAATATTTTTTCATTCTGATTATTCAGAAATGTGTGGCTATGTAATTGTGTTATGGATTCTTCAATAATTGCCTGTATTTATTTGTTTCATATCTTCTGTTTGTCCTTCATCTCTAGAGATAGATGTATATTCCTTGGTGCTTTTATTGAAATTTTTTTAGCTTTGAGTATTTGCAAATTTCTGTATTTGTTAGCTTGGTTGTATCGTCTGAAGATGAAAGCTTATGATGGGTAATGAAACAAAAGTACGTTTTGCTTGGAAATATGATGATTGGGAGATTAGATTATTCGGATTTGAGGCAACTTTCTTAGGTTTTTGTAATTTCATTACGTGCTGATGTTGCTCCTTGTTAGTAATATAGTTGTTTTTGTGCTATATTGATTCTCCAACTTTGCCTTTTCATCTAATTGACTCATTCAAGTGTTTTCAAATCCTGTTACCTGTGTTATCTCTGAACAGTATTTGTTTACTGATTGGCTATGGTATTGAAGTTTCTTTATATTGGGGATTTTTTTTTTTGGTTAAATGTTAAGCTTTGAAGCATAAGGATAGATGTTTTATGTGGTCAAATACAGAAATTTGTTTAGAACCAGGGGCAATTTGAGTTCTAGGATGTGTTCTTGTTGCTGCTGCTTCTCCTTAAATGTCTGCCCCTTTTATGTAATTGAATCAATATGATTAAAATGATACCAACTTAATACCTTGAATGATAATTATTGAGCAATTTTAAATCAAATAATTTTGGGGTTTCTTCTGCAGAACATATACTGCACATGCTTGAGCTGGAACTCAGACGGAAGCACCTTGTTCAGTGGTTATACAGACGGTGTTATTAGAGTCTGGGGTATTGGACGCTACTAAAAAGCGTCAGAGTTAGTGCACATTGCGTTTTTGTTTGTAGTAGTTAAAAACCATTTACGAATTATGTTGAAAGTGTTGGATCTTTGTTTCTCTTTAAGTTGGATATTATATATGGCTTGTGGCCACTGTTTTATTTTTGGATTTCAAATTAGATGATAAACTGAGATTTGGCATTTTTCAAATTTATTTGATGGTCGATCCGAAAGGTCCTTTATTTATTTTTTGGTTCAATTCAATGCGAGATGTTTCATTAGCTTTCATTAGCGAGGGATGTGTGGCTACCATCAAAACCTCTTACACATCAAATGAGTACCTAATTTAAACTAAATTGGCTGTGTGAACTGAAAATTGTGTATTTGGATATCATCTTTTAGTCCTTTTTGCTAGATTATTACAAGGAGATGTTTAAACTAATATATACTTGTTTGGCATATTTTTTGTTTACGCTGCAAATGAAGAACATATATTTGTATAGGTCCAATGGTTAATTTTATCTCATTCATAAGAGACATCCTGGATGTGAAGGTGAAAAGAAATTGAGGGTTTGGGATAGGGATTTGAAATTAAAATTGAGATATTTAATTTTAATTTTAATTTTTAAAAATTAGAATTATATGGATTTGTAATTTTCATCTTTGTTTCATATAAAAAATTATAATTGAAATTGAATGTAAATTATAATTGAAATTGAATAGAAATCAACGGTGGGATGGTGATGGTGGATTATTACTAATGGCAACGGTAAGAATAGTAGCGGTCAGTATGAAATTATAATTTTTATGAACTGTGAATAAAATTATGAAATTAATTAATTAATTAGTTATATTATAATTTTATAAAATTTTTAGTTAAAATTTTAATTTTAATTTTAATTTTTTTGGCGCCCTGCATAATTTAAATACTGAAATTAGAATTGAATCTTTTAATTAGATTTAATTTTAATTCTAGAATTTTCAAATGTATCTAATAAAAAATGCTGGTGAATAGGTTTTTAAGAGTTTTGTCTCCTTATATGCCTTGGAATTGCCTAAAATGTATATCATGGGTTGAGGAAGCTGGTTGTTTATTTTTGTTCAATAATTTTTTATATGATGTGATATATTTTAATGATTTAAAAAATATAATAAATCTAATAATATATTTTTTATACTAAATAAAAATCAAATAGATAAAAAAAAAAATTATAAATGTGATAAATTTATATCCTTAAATTTAATATATAAAATTATAAAAGAAGAAAAAGAAAATATAAATAGAAAAGGCTCAAGTAGATTTTTAAACTATTATTAATGGATTTATTATTGATTTCATTTTTAGTAAGTTATAGTTTACAATAAATTAATAAATTTATGTTAGAAATTATTAAATTTTAAATTAATAGATTTATTTTAAAAATATTAAATTTTAAAATATATGATAGAATCACAAAAATTGTAAAATTTCAGGTTTTTTTTTTTTTTTTTAAAAAAAGAAAGTTATTTTGAAAAAAAAATCATAATTTTACATGAATGCATATTTATTTAAGAAATCACTATTAAAAATTCAAAATTGTCTTATTTAATTTATATGTATTTTTAATTTTTATTAATAAAAGTAAAATGAAAAATAAAAATTATTTATTTTATTTTTCCTTTATTATAAATCATAGAATTTAAATAACTAATAACATTTTAAAATATATTTCCAACATATAAATTATTATTAATTGAAATAAATTGTAAAGTTGATTTTAACTTTTTTCTTGTACAAACATGGTATGTTTTTTCTTTTTTTCTTTTTAATTATTATTTTACAAGAGACAAATTAGTAATTAGTGGCGAAAGGATAATTAAAATGGAAATATGCGAATTTGGTATCCACACCAAGCTTTTTACAAGCATGAAAATGTTGGTGAGCTATTTACCTTTTGGTCTTATAGGAAGAAACTTATTTTTGTAGAAGAAAAAGAAATTTCTTTCACTTGATTACTTCCAAGTTTGAGCAACAACATCAAAGCCTTTCCGCCAGTAGCTCCCTCAATTGCAAAGCTAGCTTTAATTTATGAGGAATATTTAATCCTCACAATGATATTTACTTCAACAAAACTATATTCATGTACACATAAATTTAGTATCCGAAAATTTACAAACGAAAAAAAAAGATAATATTAAATTTTATTAATTTAATCAACAAATAGAATATAATTTTTAATAAAAAAATTCTGACAACGAAAATTTTAATCTTTTAATTTTTTCCTTTGTAACAAGTGTGATTTAATAGTTTGATAGAGCTTATATTGAACAAGTAGAAATCTCTTCTTCAACTAAGTAAAAAGGTCCGGTTAAATCTTCAATAAATTATGAATATGTTGTTGAAAACTTGTAATTTAATGATTTAATTTTAAGAAGATATGGTAATCTCTTTACTTGAATGTAGAAGAGAAAGTGTATTAATTATACTTAATTGGCAACTTGTTTTCTCTTGATATCAAATGAGTTTTAATATCTTCTGTTAATAAAGATTATGAGAGAAAGTGTATTAATTATACTTAATTGGCAGCTTAAAAAGTTCACATTAACTTAATTTTTATTTAATCACTAACAATATTTATGAGCCCCAATTTAATATTTGACCATTTATAAAAAATTAAAATTTCTATTTCTACAAATAGAAATTTATTCAATGGTTGATTTGTAAAAATATGAATTAAAAAGAACTTTCTAATTGATCATATGATATAGAAGAAAAAAAAATGACATTTCCATTTGCATAACTTTGCACAAAATCATATACTACTTTCATTGTGAAACTTATAAAGCCTGAAGAAGATTATACAACTTTTCTCTCCACAAAAACTATGTAATATAAAATTTGAAATAACTATACTGCAAACTGAGAAACAGATCGCTTGAATCATTCTCTGTCTCCATCTGAGCCGACAAAACTGTGCCTCGCTCAAAACCATTCGACACTATACGGTACTGAAAGAATCTTGAAGAGATAAAACCGCAACTGTATATGCACATTTCACGCTCACTCGAGGTGACAAGCTGACTCTTATATTCCTTTAACCCCTTTGATTTCCCTATAAAAAATAAAGACTACTAATACCAAACTCTACTACAAAATTCACAAGCCTCAGTATCTATTCAATTCCCTCCTGCATCAGAATTCAGACTTCAGCAGCTTCTCCTTGCCTGCTGTGAGGCTTTCTATAGTTAGGTTTCTCAAATCCTGGAGGAGGGAAACTGTCTGCATTCTCAGCATTATCCTCACAGAAACCTATATTTGTAAAGACAGATTGCATTGCCACTTAATGGGGAACAGTCGGAACAGAGCAAGTTTGATCTGCATTTTTAACAGCTTGAAGCCTTCTCTTCTTCTTATTTTGAAGGAAGGAAGCAAGTGTAATATTATCCTCATCATTCATATCTAAAACCTGTTTAGAACAAGATTTGCTCTTCGGTTTTGATTTTGTCTGTCCATTTTGCTGACGAGGAATAGAGGCAGAAAATTGGCCGTCCCCTGTTGGTTCAGTACTTCTTTTACTTGCACGTTTGAGAACCTTGCTTGCCTTGCTCGAAGAGATAGCATCTAAAGAAGGCATCTCAAACTCTTCAGCATTACGTACCGTTAATTCTGACCTTTCAAGGTTGAAACTATCATCTGATTCAACAATAACTTTCCTTTTTAGTGGTCGTTTGGTGACAGTGCTGCGAGCATCAGGTTGACCAACTCTGTCATCCTGTACAGCATTGGTTATTTCTGACAAATCCTGATGATCATGAGCCAATTCAGTACCATCATTGGTTGCTCCAGATAATATGTGACTCTGTGCTTCACCTGAATTAATAGTACATAAGTTTGTCCTAGATTGCAGTTCATGAGTTCTTTTCTCCTCGTTTGATGATGCATTTTCCCCACCAAAAGTCTGAAAACCATCAACATTTGGTATTCTTGGTTCCAAGCTTTCAGGATGTGATGTAATATGACCTTGGCAGTACCCGTCAATATTGATAAGCTCATTTCTTTCAGGATGACATTTCTGAAGCTTCTTCTTCGTTTTTGTATCAGCCCCTTTTCCTTCGGTTATCATCAATGGTATTGAGCCAACATTTGATAATAAAGAATCTTGAGCTAGTTCAACATGACTATTCTTTCCTGAATGAGGTTTAATTCTTCTCTCTGTCACAACAGCGTTAGTCCCACCAGATTCCTCAACCTCGGTGTCATTAGTTATCCTAAGGCCTTCCACTTCCACAGAAGAAATTGGATTTGTTCCTCCTCTAGGTCTTTTGGATCTACACCTCTTTGAAGTATTGCTGTATTCCATGAAAAAGTAGAAGTTACATGCAAAACTGAACTAAAGACAATTATACGCTGAATTAAACTAAGAGAAAAACCTACAGATACTAAATAGACAGTTGATTCTCAGCAGCACAACAACATGAAAAAAAAAATATATTTGAATTCTCATTATATCAAAAAAGGCCAAATCTTACCATTTATCCTTCCCAGATGCTGCCTCTTCTCTGCAAGAATTGAAGGGTATTCACTGAGATTTTCATTATGCAAAAATCAAATAAAGTATGCACTAAAAAGAATGCATTTTTATACAAAAAAAAAAATAGTATTTCAACACTGTACCTGGTTTTCCTTTTATGCTTCTTGGATTGGTTTGTGGTTTCAGTTTCAGATACTGATCTTATCATTTGTGACGAAAGGAAATCATGAGGACCTAGTGCAGGCCGCTCTGACTCACGGTCCACAAAGTTACTTATAATTGCTGCTTTCTGTGTTCTTCTAGCTGCTTGTAGCAATGGCACTTCATGTGGACACAACACCTTCCATCTCCTGGTCACATGCAGAAACTAAGGTCAAAATGAAGCCGAGAGAAACTTGGAAAATAAAATGTAAATAATATATTATTTACATATAAGATTATTAAGGGTATTAGATCCATTCAATTAAATCCAAACTTAAACCTTCGACATTGGCTATCTGTTCGTGCTGGGAGACATTTAGCAACCTTCGCCCAGCTATATCCAAATTCTTCAATTGCTGCTTTTAACCTTAAATCCTCATCTTTAGTCCATTTATTCATATTCAAAGAAGGATCTAAGCAATTAGACCATCTGCCACAGGAATAAAAGTCAATTGTTTGGTCATATCAAAGGAAGCAATATTGCCTTTGAGGTTGTTCTACATACCTTTCTCTACATTGCACATCTGTTCGGCCCGGCACAAATTGAGCTATATTCTTCCAATTCTTTGGACCAAAAAGCATTACAGCTACTTCCAGACGTTTGCTTTCATACTGAGTCCACCTCCCCATTTTGGCTGGACGAAGGGATTTCTTCCATCTGCATAATTTGAAATACCATGCAGCTGTGAATCATTTTACTGCCTGATGTTATAAAAGATCCAAGCGCAAAAAACTCTGTATCATATCCCAAAGAGGGCAAACTTGAAACATGGGTCAGAAGAAAGCAATGAAGAAAATTTTGGCAGTGAATCAATTCCAGGACTGTTTTGCACGAGGAAGATATTTCTGGGCATGAGGCCAATGATGCTATAGAAGGATAATGAAGGTTTACCATAGTGCAATAAGCCAGGGAAATGACAGACTTCTATGATATGGGGGGCCAAAAATAAGCAATATAAATGTGATGGAAAGGGACTGGGTGGAGGGAGATAAAGAGAGGGATAGCATGTGTTATATGAATAATGTCCTCTTCCTGAACAGGAGACAAGGAATAAGGAATAATATGAACTCATTAAAGTGATAAAGATGAAATTTATCAGATGATTAACACAATGATCTGAAAAAAAAACATAACAATCAACAAACCAATAGGCGTGATTAATTTGACTTGGAGGCTGATAAAAACAAATGCCTTGGGAACTTCTATAATTTTTTGCATCATCAAAAAATATTTTTAATCTTTTTTTTTTATCATCTATATAATAAATTCTAAAAAAATTAATATAATTTTATTATTATTTTCCTTGTTTAAAAATTTTAGGAAATTCTTGTGAGTTCCCAATTTTATTGGACCCTCTCTCAAGCATTTCTTGAGACCAGCTTTTATTACACATACTGGCATCGGTTGACGAATTAAAAGGCTTATCTAAATTAATTATAACACAAATAATGTTTTGAAGTGGGTACTTACCTGTTAGAGCATTGGGTACCAGTCCGTCCTCCCAAAGTAGAAGCCACCGTCTGCCAATCCCTTTCACCATAAATTTCGACAGCAACACACAGTTGAGCATCCTCTTCCTTTGTCCACTCTCGTTTTAGTATGTGTGCATTTAAACTCCTTTGGAAACGTTCCAAGCATTTAAATGGGGTCCTATTACTTCCTAGTAAAACTGCAATATCAAACCAATTTGACATCCCCCTTTCCTGGACGATAAACAATAGCTTCTTGTCCTCTTTGACAGTCCATTCGCTGTCATTGATTAATGGATCTTCACAATTCAACCACCTGCAGAGATTATGGTTTTCATCAGGATAAACGGTCTGTTAAGAATATCAATTCAGGTTCACATGGTGAATGGTTTGGGGAAATAAGAAAATGTGCGTGTCACAGACATCTGATGACAATCATCACCAGACGCAATCAACACCACTGTTTTGATCAAAGCACATGTTATTTATGTGTCCCACCTGTATGACCTGTGCTAGCCTTGTACTTTCTATTCAAATCCAATGGTAAAGATGCATGTGATGGTAATCATCATAGATGTCTGCGAATCTTAGCTTGATTGAAAGGCAGGTGCTTCATAAAAAAATCAATAAACATGAAAACACTAGTCAAGAACAGCACAAAGTGAGACCAGAGCAAATCAAATGAGAACCTAGCATTCACTAATCAAGGATTGCAAAAATTGCGAAGAGAGAGAATAAAGACTTAGAAAGAGTGTGTGACACATGATGCAGGTAAATTTATAATCCATAGTGAACAAAGCCTAGAATCACACATAGAGTATGTGTATTTGCTTATTCACTCATTCATGGTTTCATAAAATTATTTTGTGCCAGGAGAACTTAATTCAGTAGCCACCAAATGTACATGTATAGCTAAAATGAATAATTTCTTACCAGATATAATTATTTCAAGCAACCTTAGCATGCAAACAAAGAACGAGCCCAAGCAAATATGACTACATGAATTCCCACAACTGCTTTCGCAACACACACCAAACAGTAAAAGAATTGCCTAACAAGCTTAGCCAGATTCAAACAAAGCAAGTCCATAGTAATTTTAAGATCCACAACATTAATCCAAGTCTTCTAAAAACCTCACAATCAACAGAAAGACTCATTGTTTCACAAATGAACTTATGGGTTGAGACTGAATTCTAACAATGTAAGCGTACAACAACAGAATTATTTGCAGTGTAATATTGAATTTTCATAATCCTGTTTTGCCCAATAGAACTAAGAAACCAATATATCAAGTTTCCAATATAAATTCTCTCTCACTCTCTGCCTCTCCGTGTTAGATCTACAGCCAGAAAGGCATTCTTCATCTTTAGGGTGCACACAGTTGGTTTTGAGCAATACCTTTTTTAGACCAAACCAAACTATTTTGACTCGAAATGAAATAAATCAAACAAGAATATTCCAGTTTGGTTCAATTTCTTTCACTTCAGCTATTTAATTGGAATAAACTAATGAATGAGCCCCATGCCAAATGTTAATATTCATCATCATATTATAATATATAAAAAGGGAAGTTACGTTACATATAAAAATAATCTCACACCTGGTTATTACAGACCATCTATTGTTATAAGTATGGTTTTTCACCTAAAATAAACTGAACCTAGTTCTATTAAGCACCAAACCAAACTGATCACTGAATAAACTTAGGTTTAGTTTAATTTTGATATAGCAGTTAAGACCACCTAATACATGTCTGACCCAAAGTTTTTACAACATGCTTACTATGTTGGAAGAAAATGAAATCAAGTAGGTAATATAATAGGCTTAAGAATGAAAACACAACACTATGGGACATTCTGTGCTTTTGTTTTACAAGATTAGAATGTTAATTTAACAAAAACAAATTAACTTGGACATGGTTAATCAGAAGCTGCAGTAGCTTTTAAAAAATTATAATTTTCATCGTCACAATTTATGAACTACAAACTGACAAACAAGAAGACGCTATAGCATTTACAAGTGATAAGATGTTGCCTATATGAACATACATAGGGGAGAAAATCATCAATTAACTATTTATAACTCAATCATATGCTGAGAGCAGTTTGATTGAGTTATGCTTGTAACATGGCATTGCATCACTTAAACTATGTAGTTATGTGCTGAGAACATTTCGATTGATTTAAGCCTGTAATATATCATTACATCACTTAAAACATGTACCATTTCATCTTCTAAACAATAGCCATTCCTTTCTGATCACCCATTATATTGCATTGTAGGTTCAATAGTAACCAAACAAATTCATCAAAATTATGATGGAAACATGATTGATAATATCTCTAATTTAATATACCAAAATGGCCATATAAAAAGTCACTAAACTCCTAGAAATAACAATTCAACAAGATGCCCAATATTTAAAACAACTGGTGCTTAGCCCCCTGGAGTTCAAGCATTGTATGCCGCAGGGTTCAATATCAGAGTCAGCATGCATCTAACGCTATTGGACTGCTATGGATGAATTTTTCAGAATTTCATAAAATGACATGAAATTCTCCCAAATTAAGCAGAACCCACAGTTCATACATGCTTATGACTAAATGCTTCAAAAAACGCTTGAAACAGGTTTCATAAATTTGTAATAAAGCAAGCAATTAAAGAGAATACTTACTGTGCTTCACACTCTGCACCAGTACGCCCAACAACATACAAGGAAGCCAATTGATCCCAATTAACCTTTGGAAGAAATTCTCTAATGCTTTCTGGGGTAATTTCCATATCTCTGATTGATGCAAGAATGGCATCCAAATTATTAGTAGCATCACCTGGAGATCCTTCTGAACAACTTCAAAATAAAGTGTGTCAGGAAAATATTCTTACGGTACAAACCACGAAGATGTGGTTCAGGTCTCATGTAATTTCATGTGACATTTTAGAACCATTTAACGAATATAATTAAAATTTACAAATGTAGTTGAACATACCTGGATTGATCCACTGAAAATTGAAGTACCATTTCTTGAAATTGTTGCCTAATCCCCTTTCTCAGATTTTCCTTTTCTATGTCTGTCCATTTTTTTCGATTTAAAAGAAGAGGAAAATTTGCCAGTGCCATTCTATAATTAGCAACATGAGAATTTTCCTCTGGACCATAATGCACAGCTGAGACCTTTTTATCATTGACCTGAATAAACAAAATATGTCCTTGGTGAAGATCAAGCTATCGAAATTCAAATTCATAAAACCAAACTCAAATAATCCAATCTAGAGACCTTTGTAAGACCCAAGCGACCAATGGAAAATGTGACCAGCTGCCAACATTTGAACACATATGACTAGAGCTATAAGATGAGGGACAAGTAGACAAAGGAATACGTAAATTGATAATTGGCTGACAAAACGAGCCCCTTGCTCCATATCAAACACTCAGTCATCAAATTAACTACAAGGGCAGAGGTATTGTAGTAGATAGTGCTACAATAATATTTAATTGTTGATATATATTATAATTACTAATTTTTCAGGTTATGATAGCAGAATGATTAATTTATGTATAGACAAATAAGTAATAAACAAATAATTTATCCAGCAAACAACATTCAAAAATGATTAAGAAAATAACCTTAGAATCTCTTCGTGCAGCTATCAATTGAATTCGAGGATCCTTTCCTTGTGCTAGTGCTCGTCCAGTAATTTTTCTACATGAAGCCTGAAAGTCTCTAAGAATTTTAACACGTTCTTTCAATTTCTTGTTCTCCTCAATCCTTGCTTCAATTTGAGCCAACTTATTTCGTATCAACTTCTGACAGGACCTGTTCCTCTTAATTGCATCAATAAATGCCTGTGCAGACTTTGGGAAGCCAGAAGACTCTTTTAGTCCCAAAGACGGTAACTTACAAGCATCCAGCCTATACTGTTCTACATAGCCTGAGGGCTGTATCTCCATATTGTCAGTCAATACATGGTTGGCATCAGCACCTTGTTCACTATCCGGAAATACTTCAGAATTCCTCCGACATATCAATGAATCATTAGGCATTTCTATCTCGGAGACTACACGAGATGCATCAACACTATCTGTTTTCTCTGCCAAATTCTCCATTCCTCTTCTCAAACTATCTAAAAAAAAATTATACAAAAAAGAAAAATAAATAACAATCTATGCAATTCTTATACAAATGTAACCTTTTATTCATTTCTTATATCAATATAAGAAAAATTGCAGTAACAATAAACTCAATCAATCTAATTCTAGACATATACAAAGCTTACAGCTGTTATCATAGGCGAAGCAACGCCTCCGAATGGCGCAAAGAGTCTCGAAGTCGTCATCCTCATTATCGTCCAAATCCGGTGGAATAGCACAAAGAGGCTTCAAAGAAATCGGCGGTTCCAATGAATCACTTCGTACCGAGAACCGATTCTGTACGTTTTTAAACAATTCGAAATCATCCTCCTCGCCACAGGAATAATTACTGTCGGCTTCAGCTTCGGGTTCTTCGACTTCAGCGGAAACAGCAGAGGTAGAGAGAGTGTTATTGCCGCTGCCGTCAATGTCGAGGTCATTAAGATTGGTACCAGCGAGCGTGCAGGCTCGTCGTAAGGCTTCCATGTCCTCATCGAATCCGTCATCGTCGCCGGAGTAAAGATCTTCTTCATCGTCGCCGTTTTGAATTAAAGCACACATTTCCTTTGTTTCTGGGTTTTGTTAGGGTTTATGCATCAGAAGAATTTAAACGCTTAAAATCGGCGTTCGTTTATATAAATGGGAGCTGTATATGGGTGGGAAAGAAGCAAAGTAGCAAACTGCCTTTCGATATTTAAGTTTCATGGGCTGGGTCTGGCATATAACCAGAGAACTTATTAAAAAAATTATTTTTAGGCCCAATATATAAATTGGCAAAAGCTTGTAAAAATTTGTTTGAGTTTTCTTTTTTAAAATATTTTAATATATATAAATTATTATTAATATTTTATTTATTAAATTTTAAATATTATCTTAAAATAATTTTAAATAGAGTTAATTATTATTTTTCCCCCCGATAAATAACCTATTATACTAAGTTCCCCAACGTTTTCAAAATATATTAACCTCACCATGACGAACTATATAATATACTAATTGATCATTCCGTCTAAATTTCATTCATTTTGCCGTAAAAAATGAGGACATTTTAATTTTTTCACTTAATTTTTTTTTTTCACCCAAATACCTCTTTCACATCTCTATCTCTCTCTCTCTCTCCACCCAAACTCTTCTCCTCATCTCTCTCTTTCTTTAATCCCCTCTATTCCTTCTTCACCCAAAATTACAAGCTAAATTTGCAAAATAAAAACCAAAATTACAAGCAAAATAACAAAAACCAATCCAAAACCTGCAAAACTCGATTGCAAGACTTTTAAAGAAGCTCTAGATCCAAATCCTTCAGAATCATACGTAATTGTAGTTTAGATTTACTTAAAATCCATCTTGAAACCTTGAATCACGCAATACACCAATAAGCAAAAATGGATTGAATTCACTAGAACTTTTTTTCTTATTCCATAAGTAAAAACAGAACCGATTGGCCCATCCCTTTACTGCCTTTGGTGAAGGTGTTTGAGGAAAATCAGCTTTGCAGTCTTAGCAATTTAAGGTTACAAAATGGTATTTACCAATTAAACTATTTAATATTCAAAATCGAAATATTTCAGCCAGTGATGACTACTCATATATTTTATTTCAAGTGTTAGCCTAGCTAGTTGGCATTTTCTTATTATCTGTAACCATTGTATGAAAATCCTTTGTAAGTGTTGTCAAGGAGTATCAATGTCAAATTGAATAAATAAATTCAACAACAACAAGAGAAATTAATTTATGTCTGTCTAGTTTTGTTTCACACTTTACTTATAAGCACTTCAATTTTAGGATAAAAATATATAAATAATAATAATAAAAAGAGTACAATGTAACTATTAGTTAAATGATCAAATGTTTATCTTTTAATGTAATAAATCAAAGGCTTAAGTTTTAGTATAGGTTGTGACGATTACAGTAAAACCTCTATAAATTAATAATGTTGAGATAATAAATTCTATTAATTAAAAAAAGTATTTACAATTCAATAAATAATATTTATTCAACTTAAAAATTAGTGTTTTGTCCAATTTTATAATCAATTCAATATGAGTTAAATGAATTGAAAAATAAAATATGATTAATTAAATTTGAATTAATTAAAATAAAAAAAAATATTATCAATTGAATATGAATTAAATAAATTGAATAGAAAAATATGTATAAATTGAATATGAATTAAATGAAGAAAAAAAATATGTGAATATAATTGTTTAGATTTAAAATAGTTTTTATATAAATCATTTCAAATGATATCTTATATTTTTCATAGTTACAATGACTTCCCATCTAAAAAGTATTTAAAAATCAATCATGACAAATGAAATGCGTAAAGCACTATGTGAGTATAGTAAAGAATATCCTATATACATTAAAAAAGTAGGGTTAATTATTATTTTTCCCTTATAGAATGACCCATTACACTAAGTCTTCATGACCTTTAAAAAATATACTAACTCTCCTTTGATGAATGTCCCGTTATATTAATATCTTATTCCGTCCAATTTTGGCCTTAATTTTCATCAGTCAACGAATTTTTAATCAATAGGGGCATAAGAACTTTTTTTAAACATAAAAATGCCCTTTTATAAAAAAAAATATAATACAAAAACTCATTGTCACAATGTTCTTCAACACATATATCTTCACTTAATAAGTAAGAATGTCGATTTCCGAGAGGAAGCACATCTCTGACTGAAGATGGGTGTGAAGGACAGTATCGCAATAAGATGTGCAACTGTAGGAAGAGAAGTGTCATAAAAATTTCAGAGTCTCCGACGAATCCTTACAGGCTTTACTATAGTTGCATAGACGTGATCTGTGATGGGTGGTTGGGTTGGTGCAAGCCAGCTCAACCCTTTAGTCAAAATGCTACTGTGGATAATCCGGTTCGCAGGTTTAGAGATTCATAATGTGTTGTTGATTTTCAATATATGAAGGATGAAATCATGAAATTGAAGGGTGAAAACACAAGAATGAAATTGGAGCTGCAAAATGTACACAATGAAATGATAGAGATGAAGACATTTATCTTTGTTGCTTTGATATGCTCTATAATATTGATTGTAATTATTATTGTGTTACTAATGAAAATTTAATGAATTATGGTATAGTAGTTTTGTGGTAGTATGTGTTAGGTGTATTATGCAATCATAGGTGGTAGTATTATCCCTAAATTAATGAAGAACAATTATTACTTCAATAGAATTGTAGTAAATGAAGTTTGTTGTGCATTATTTTTATGGTATTTAAAGTGTACAACAACTTCAGTTAATTAATAAAAGTGAACATTTTGTGTTTTAGAAATTATTTTTGTTGTTTAAATATTTTATATCTGTGATAGGTGTTGTAATGATTTATGTAATGAAGAGGAAAATAGTATAATATATTTATTAGCTAAGGGGGAAATAGTGTAATATTTTATATAAGGAAGGAAGAAATAGTATAATATTTTATGTAAGGAATGGGGAAATAGTGTAATATGTTTATATAAAAATAATGAACATAAGTGAAAATACAACTTGAATTTACTTGCTCAAAAAATATAGTGTCAATAATCATACACATTTAAAAAAAAGCATTTTTTAAGGTATAAACTTTACAAAATACGAGTTTGCATTGCAAATAAACTATACAAAATATTACAAAGCAATAAAATTCCCACATCAATATTTGTGTGATTTGTGTAATAGAGAAAATATATTAATGGGCATACAAAATATTGATGTTCAAAACGATGATTTGGCCATACAAAATATATTTAAAATATTTCATCTAGCATAATGCCCTAATCAAAATCATAAAAAAAAAAAAAAAAAAAAAATCAATCCTCAACAGGATTAATAGTTAGCTCATGTTGTCTGCCCTCTTGTCTAATTTCTCTGCCACTTTCTGATTGCCTTCCACCTCTTCTTGCTACTCTGGCTCCTTTTCTTCCTCTTGCATACGTAGTATGAAAAACAAAAAGTATTAGTTTTCATTCAAAATAAATGAATGTATGAAATACAAAGTATCACATTAATAGAGGTATATTATTATTGGTGTTACAGTTGTAGTAGCGACAGTATATGTTTTGCTATTGTGACCCTTTTGCCCACATTTTTTGCATTTGACAGTATAACTCTTGGTCCTGCTACTTTGTTCACCTTCTTGCTTGACCTTTTTTTCTTCGGTCTTCTTGACTTTTTCTTAGGCTCTAAAAGAAGAATTACTTGACTTTCATAAGATGATTTTAGTTCACATTCTGGCATTGGATGAATGATGCCATTGTAGGTTATGATGTACGTTTGAATTGAGTAAAAATCATGACAGAAGTCCTCCACATCAGCCCTATTATGAAGAATACACTTAATGGCATACTTATATGGCAATCTACTAATCTCCCACCATTTGCAGCTACGATTCTTATCATTTAACTTTGCTGCAAATTTTACCTTGCCTTCTTTCACTTCAAATTCATTATTCTTTCAGGCAAGATAGTGCATGGTCTACTTTTCTTAACTAGGTTGTTCAAACTCTTATTTGCATTAGGTGTCACCTTTCCTTCCCATGAACAACTTTTTGCATACCTTTTTAGCAGTCTGACCATATATTTTTGTCTAAATGCATCCAGTAGCAACATAATAGGCAAGCCCCTAATCTTCTTAACCCAGGAGTTGAAGGATTCTGTCATGTTGTTAGTATTATGCTCACTCTTAAATAATGTAATGTATGCATGTCTAGCCCACATATCCCTAGGTACATCCATCAAATACTTCCATGGCTTATCTGAATCAATCTTCTTAATTTCCTTCATTTCTTCTCAAAAAGCTGGTGCATGGGTTGCCCTAAGTACTCTCCAATAAAGCTTTTAAAGTAACAAGCCTCGAAATTTCTTCTGTATGTTCATTAATAGGTGTCTTGCATAAAATCTATGTGCAAATGAAGGAAAAACTTTAGATACAACATCAATCAATCCCTGCCATAATGACACAAAATGAAAGTTAACATGTAGTCAACTCAAATTGAAAAATTCAACAAAGACAAAATGTTAAGAATTTAATTGAACATACTTTTTTTTTTCTATCACTCATCAATGTCAACACCCTTGCATTGTAATCTTCTTCAAGGCTTTCTTTTAGCAGTTTCAAAAATCACAATCAAGTTTCCTGACATTCCGATTGCACAATACCAATCCCAATTGGTAAAACCCTTTATTCCCATCCAAAGTCACAACACTTAATAAAATCCCTCCAAATGGACCTTTAAAATGACATACATCCATGCCTAAGAAGGGTCTGCAACCTGACTTGAAACCATCTAGGCAACCTTTGTATGATACAAAAAGTTTGCTAAATGTTGTGAGATTATCTGGGTTATTCTTATCAAATGTTGGAAATTTAACCACACTACCTGGATTGTATGTTAAAATACTTTCCATATACTGCCTCAGCTACCTAAAACTATCTCTATGTGTGCTTTGTGACTTGTTTTTTGCTTTGGATCTAGCCTTATATAGCTTTGGATCTAGCCTTATATAGCTGCCAAGTTGGAATTTCAATCCTCTATTTCTGCCTAAATTTCAAGGACATTAGCTCATAACTTATTTTAGGATCAACTTCTAACTCCTCTCCTAGTTTGGTTGTAATCTGTGCAGTGGTTACGTGAGGGTTCCTATTACTAGGTGGTTTACTACATGTATGTTCAGGTCTAATAATCTTAACCATGAATATATGCATGTCATCCAACTGGGATGTATGTATTCTAAAATTACAACCTGGTTCAACACAAATACATGTGATTTTATCAGGGTCATTTTTAATTTTAACTAATGCATACCCCATTTTCACACAGTAATCAGTCAAAGCACTGTTAAAACTCTCCACATCAGCAAACACATCTTTCACCTTAAACTTTATATCTCGCTTCCCATCCCATTTCCACTCATTTGCATACAAAGCATCATAATCTATATGCTTCCTCCTCCTTTTCTTCCCTGATCCCTCCAAGGGAGACTCATTCTGATCATTCTATGATGTAGTTGTTGTCTTAGTAGTGTTGGATGTATGATCTACATCACTCAACCCATCATCATTGTCTAAAATATTATTTAGGTTATCAACATCCTCACTAGCTTCATTGGCAGAGGATGTTTCACTCTCACTCTTTGAACTAACATTTCCCCCTTTTTCTAATTATACACTGTCATCAGAATCTGACAGTGTATATTTTTCATCATTAAAATCAACCAAAGGTATATCTTATGCACTTAAATGCTTTATGCTCCTTCTTACATTACCATGTCATGCTCTACCCTTAAAATCCCTACCTCTTATCCCTTCTCTTCCAGACCCTCTCCCTCTAGATGACTCATTTCCCCTTATCCCTTGTCTTTCAGAACTCCTCCCTCTAGATGAATCATTACCTCTTGTCCCCCTACCTCCCCTTCTAGTACTTTATGAGCCATGATGTATAGTTTTAGTCTCCAAAGTTGATTGTGATTGGTCATTAGGTTGAAGTATATTATCTGGGTCATTGTCATAAAGGAAGTCAAACTCAGTTGGCTCATTGAACATGTCAAGCTCATTTTGGATAGTGGGTAGTTCTTGTTCTGTTTGATCAGTTGGAATTTTTGGTTGGGTAATGGGCTCAAATTGAAATTCAGGTTGGATTATGGATTGTGATTGAATTTCAGGGTCTGTTATGGGCTTAGTTGGAATTTCAGTATTTACATTGTTTTGTGTAGCTGGTTCAGGTTCTATTATTGGGTTAAACTGAATTTCTGGTTGGGTAATGGGGTGTGAATATGATTCAGGCTGTGTTATGGGCTCACATTGAGTATCTGGTTGGGTAATGGGCTGTGAATTTGGTTTAGGTTGTAGTATGGGTTGAGTTTCGTTTGGTTGGTTATGTGGTAACAGTCTCAGTATGATAAAGAAGCAAATGTGGGATTTGTTGGTCACTTTGGTCCACATTTAGTTGGCAGGTTTCATTTTAACAGTAGGCTGATCTATATTAGCATTCCCACTATCCCTGAGTTCATCATCACTATCAGTGTCATCTAATACTACAATTTAATAACTGTGTATGGGTCATCCATGATATATATTGGTATTTCAGGTATCTCCTTATACAAATGCCACATTTCCAATATATCCTTATCACTCCTAATAATAAACCCATTACCACACTATAAATGAATCCAATCAACAACTATATCAAGGAAAATTTTATAATAGTCATCAATTAAATCTAACATAGAGTAAGAGTGAGGATTTACATTATGTTTCCACTTCTCTTCATTATTGTAGTTGAAGCATATTGAGTATTTATCTGCCATTGTCATCTGTTAGAGAACAAAACAAAATGATTAGTTCATAAAAAAAAGAAAAGTTCATTCTCTTCACATGCGTTCAAAAAATCCATATTATTTTAATATAATAAACCTCCATTATCTTTGAAATACCTGACACTGTATTGAAATACATAAAAATTACTACTTTCAAACTCCATTGAAATACCCACCTTCCCCATTGTCTTGATTCAATTAAAATAACCCAGAAACTAACCCTAGAAACAAAAAAAATTCAAATTTCATTCACAAAATTAACCTCCATTGTCTTTAATACCCCTTATGACCAATGTACTGAAACACTTAATAAATGACAATAGTAATTACCTTTACTATTCCTTCGACAATAGTGTTTTTTGTTTTGACAACAGTGCCACAGTTCTTCAATCGTAATTAGATTTCAATAAATTTATAATCGAAACTTAATTGTTATTAACCCAGATTCTTATCAATTTACGAAATCTCAAGAGAAACTTTTTTTTAGTTTAGGGATTGTAAGTACCATTCAAGGGAGAGAGAGAGAGAGAGACAATGAGGAATACTGACAATTCCTTTTCAAAATTAGGGTATTGAAATAAATTCAATTTTAAACCATAAGAGTATTTTGGACTTTTCGCCCATTACTAACAGTTAAATGGATGAAATTTGGACGGAAGAAGGTATTAGTATAACAGAACATTTGTCAAGGAGAGTTAGTATATTTTTGAAAGGTCAGAGGAGACTTAGTATAATGAGTCATTCTACAGAGAGAAAAATAGTAATTAACCCAAAAAAGAATTGCAACAATAAATTTCTAACGGATTTCACTTGAAGATTAGTTAATGTACAATATCAAATACATTTGAGCGAAATTAGAGATGATAACGCATTCAATGCATCAATAACACTTCATAAGTTTTTATTGGAATTCGGAAGTTCAACTTTACAACTTTTAAATTCAATAAGAAAAATTAAAAATAAAATCCAACTATATTTGAATTTTGAGAAAAAATAAATAACAATAAACTCATATTTTAATAAAGTATTATAATCTATTATATATAGAATGTTGATAAATTATTAACAATAAATTATTAATTTATAATATTAATGGGACTATTTAATTATGTATAGATTTTCAGAAAAATATTATCTTATTAATTTATCGAAATTATTAATTTAATTCATTGGACCAAATCGGGACTGAAAAAAATTATTGAATAATAAAAGTTATTAATTTATTGAGTATTAATTTATAGAGATTTTATTGTACAACATGTATTTCCTTTCTTTTAAATCTTTTATTAGTAAAAAAACAATTTGATTTTTTTGAGCATTATCTATTAGAGAAAAAAAAATTTAATATAGATAAGATTGAATTCTAACGTCCACTTTTAAAATAATTTAAACTTACTAATAGACTAAAACACCATCTTAACATTGAAATATGCTATATTAATTAGAAAATAAACCTATATGCTTCAACTGGATCAACTCTGGTCAATGCCTAAAAATTTTTGGTTGATGCAAGTGAACAAACTCAATCCATTTACTGAAATTTTGTTTAAAAAATTCTTACTTACAAATGAAATCTTGTTTAAAAAATTATTACTTGTACTAAATGTTGTTCAATTTATTTTTATCTCATTGAACTGATATGTATATTTAGTGTAGGTAATAATTTTATTGTGTAAGGAAAAATATGGAAGGAAAAATAATAACCAAGAAAAAAAAAGGAATTTTTTTTTATTTTCTCTTATTTGAAAAGATGAAGGAAAATAAAAGGGAAAATAAAATAAATATTTTTAAATGAAAAATAAAGGAAGATATTAGTGAGGGGAAAATATAAATAATTAGTCATTTCGTCAAAATAATTAATTATTTTGTTAAATTTTTTTTTTCAAATTTTATGTTAAAAATTAAAAAAATAATAATAAAAATATTATTTTAAATATCCAAAAATGCCCTTTGTTCTTTGCCTCTGCTTCCTTTTCTCATTTAATTTCTATTCATCTGTTATTTTCTATTTTCTTTTCTATTCATCCTTGATTTTTTTCTCAGCATAAGCCAATTAAAGTAATCCATGCCCATCCCCTCAAAACCCCTCAAAACCCATTTGCTATTGGACCTATCCTTTTTGTTGCTGTCACTTCCTTTCAAAACTTGCATTTTTTTGCTATTTAGATTTGTTAAGTTGTGGCCTTGAAGTTAATAACTAATTTTTCCACCTTTGATTAACTCTATTCTTGTCCCTTATTTCAAATTAATTGGTTGTTTAGTTCATACCCATTTAGTGAAATTTGGGTTTTATTATTTGGTGGAAGAAGCTTCAGTTTTTCTTTTTCTTTTCTTTTTTTGTTAATCTGCTAATGAATTAATTAATTATATAAATTTTAATTTGTTGAAATTGAAGGAATTATGTGAGTATTATGATTTGCGTAATTATGTATAAAATAAAGGATTTGATGATAATGAGAAGTGAAAAAATTTAATATTGAATTTAATGAGATAATATGGAAAAAAAATTCGACTAAAAATAGATATATTTTTATATTTTTTATAATATTTAACTGTCAAAATAAATAAAAAATTATTTAATTAATAAAATAAAACCTTAAAAATCCAAAAATTATTTTTTAAAAATATAAAATCTAAGTATTAATTTCGTTAAATTTTATAAACTAAATAATATTTTACCCTTTTTATTATTTTCCATATTTGTTTTCTTTCCACTCTCATATTTTTTCTGAAACCAAAGGGTAAAAGTTACTAGTTACTATATACTACTGCTCCAAAGTCACGTATTATTGGCCCGTACAAAATCATAAATGACAGTCAAGTGACTTGATATTCCACTATTTTCGCTTTGCCTCCAAAATTTGACATTTGCTAATCTTCCCGCCATTTTCTCTCTCCCTTAATACAAGACAATTAGGGCTCAATTCTCTAAAACAAAGAAAGAAACAGAGCAGCAGCAAAGCCAAAGCAAAAATGGGTATCAAAGATCTTCTCAGGTTCATGAAACCCTACATTGAACCCATTCACATCAAGAATTACTCTGGCAAACGAGTAAATTCAAATCTACTCATTTTCTTCTTTTTCAATTTTTTAAATTTTTTTTACCTCTTTTTTACTCAATTTATAATTTTGCAGTTGGGTATTGATGCTTATTCATGGCTTCACAAAGGAGGTATCAATATTTGTCACTAGCATTCCTTAATCTTTCAGTATTATTAGTTCAATTTTCTGGGTTTAAGAATTTTGATTTTTTTCCTTTTCTCTTTGTTGTGAAATTTTTTTACAGCTTATTCATGTAGTATGGAGATATGTTTGGATTTAAATAGTGATAAAAAGCTGCGATATTTAGACTACTTTATGCACAGAATCAATCTTCTTAGATACTACAAGATAACCCCAGTTGTTGTTTTTGATGGTGCTAGTATTCCTTGTAAAGCTGCAACTGAACATGAAAGGCACAGGTACTTTTATAATTTTTTTTTTTTGTTTAAATATTACCCATTTGGGGATTTTTGGAAATGGATATTTGAGATTTTATTTAAAGATTTGTTTTTGGACCGAGTAGGAGAAGAGAAACTAATCGTGACTTGGCCATGGTGAAGCTTAAAGAAGGGAATATTAATGCTGCCAGTGAGCTCTTCCAGGTATGAAAATGGGAATTTCATCTTCTGCTATCTTTTGTATAATTATATTGATTTGATTAGCAATTGTTATTTTGTATTCTAAAATGTGGTATATTTGTCGTGGATAAGTAAAATGAATTTCGTTTGATTTTCATGCAAATTGATGGAAATTTTGTTTTAGGGTTTATATTGAATCATTGTTTGAATTTACTGTGAATTATTTTCTTTTCTTTTTGCAAGATGAACTCCTTGAAAATTTGGTAAATCAAACAGGTTTTCTCTATGTTTTTTTCGTCTTGTAGTTCATGTCTTCTCTCAAGTGACTCAATTTTTCTTGTCAAGTTTATTTCCTGTTTGATTTGATTCTGGGAATAGTAAAGTTTTATGCCAAACTTTAGCCATCTCAAAGTTCTTGTTCAATCTTTTAACTAGTTTATTTAAATTTTATTTAGATTTATACAATCTGGATGTGCTTTTTGGCTACTGTCAATGTTAACAATCATCAATTCACATTTAGCATTTTGGTGTGGCTTGTAGAGAGCAGTCGCTATCACCCCACTCATGGCACATAAACTGATTCAGGTACACCATTCATAACAATTACTTGTAGTTTTAGAAGTTTAGTCCATATTCATCTACTGTTAATTTTTTTTCCTTAGGATTCACTTTTCATGATATACCGTGTCCTACATTTACTTTTCACATTTTGAAATTTAAATAACTGCCATATTTCCTTACTAGTTACGTCCTATGGTGACCTTTCAGATCTTGAGATCAGAAAATGTGGAATTTGTGGTAGCTCCATATGAGGCTGATGCACAATTAGCATACTTGTCTAGTATTGAGGCAGAAAAAGGTGGTATAGCAGCAGTTATCACAGAGGATAGTGATCTATTGGCATATGGTTGCCAAGCTGTAAGAACTTCCACGAAACTTTGATTTGTTGGAGATGGAGGTCCACTGCTCTCCTGATCACTTGTCTATTTTTATTCATTATTGAAATTATTGGTATTCCCTTGTCTTGATTTTCTTTGGTTGCTTATAGACCATTTTTAAGATGGATCGATATGGCAATGGTGACGAAATGATTTTAGACAAGGTTTTTGATGCTGTGGCTTGCAAACCTTCATTCCAATATTTTAACAGTGAATTGTTTATAGGTGAGTGTTATATAGCAATTTTTTCAGAATGAATAAGTTATCAGAAGTTTGAAATACAAATACAATTTCAAATTAGAAGCATATAATGCATATAAAAGCAAAAAAGTGATTGAACTAAGGAAAAAAAAAAGAAATAGCATGAAGGAAATATCAAGGCCTTGTAATGACTACTTTCATGCACCAAAAATAGGAAAACCTTTTATTTTAATGAATTTGGTTGTGGATTCTGTTTTCATAATTATGATAACAAAACTTTTTCAGATTATTATTTCATAATCGTACAAAATTAAGGGAAATCATGTAAAATTCCCTTATTTCACTTGTCATGGGACAGAGCTATAGGTAATTGTACGAGTAAGATTCTATTGTAAATTGGCTCCTGCTTTGACTTATTTACAGGTATGTGTGTTTTAGCTGGCTGTGATTTCCTTCCATCTGTTCCTGGAATTGGGATTTTTAAGGCTCATTCCTATGTTTCTAAGTATCGCAACTTGGATCGTGTAAGTATATTCTATTGGTTTTTCAGAAGTCCATAGAATTAATCACATTTCAAGTCCTGGAGAATAAAATAGATGAAAACATGCTCCAAGCTTTTTGGTTACAATTCATTCTCTAATCAATTGATATTTTCTGGGGATCAAAATAGTACAAACATTAATTTTTTGGTTCGGTTCTTTTTCGTACACTTCCAAGTAATTTCATGCAATGTGGAGGTTTGCTACTGTGCACAATACAGGGCAGGTAGCAACATAATGTGAAAGTTCTATTTGGTTGGTTGTCAAGCTTGGCATGCTAGTTTTCTAATTAGTCCTGTTCTATGTAATTTGTTATGAGACTACAATATGAAACTTTAGTGTGGGTACTCTACAACAGTGTAGGATAGGCGGCTACATAATGCGGAATTTCTATTTGTTTTGTTGTAAAGAATGTTTGTTTTCTGACCAGCCCTATACATAAGAGGCATGAACTAACTGCCCTATCAGATGGTGAATATAATATATGCCAGTTTCTTAGAAAAGAATCAATGAATGGTTAATGTATGGGAACAATTTATGAAAATCTGGGAGGAAAGATTTTGCAAGGACTAAAAATTATAGTTTTCCAACCATGGCAAACTTGTGAACTATAACATGGTTATATTCTTGATTGAGTTGCACACTTGACCAACTGTTGCTTTAACTGATCAACCTGTCGAGGTTGTTTTGAAGGATTTGTTGATTTTCCTTAATAATGATGATGAAGTTTACGTTTCAGATACTGAGAGCATGTATTTGACATCTTTAGTAAGAACTTTAGATTTATAAAATATGCACATTCAAAAAATCTTAGTTGCGGATTAGGTTTGAGGTACTCTGGTGGTTTCTTTCAGTTTGTGATGAAAGCTTTATATTCATAAACTTTCAAGTTCTATTTTTCAAGGAATAGGATGGCAAGAAAATAGCTAAAACCCAATAACACCTTTGCAATCTTATCTTAGTTTGCAGGCATAGCTGCTGAGATTTATGTTCTTGTTTTTTCATCCAAGAAGCTTTTCTTGCATGTCATGTGTCCTTTATAGAAAATTTTAAATGGTGTTGTAAATTCATATTTCTATGATTATGAAACATTTAATCAACAAAATGAAATGAGGTGGCTTGTGCTCACAGGTTTTATCAGTTCTGAAGTTGGAGAAGGGCAGTCAAATACCTGAAGATTACTCCACATCTTTCAAAGAAGCACTTGCAGTTTTCCAGCATGCTCGAATGTGCGTAAATTGTAAAATTAAAGCTATATAATATTCCTGAATCCATTTCAGTCATCCAGAACACTAAGTTATGTCGTGCATATGCATACTGGCCTTTTATTTTTCTATGCAGATATGATGCCAATATAAAGAAAATCAAATGCATGAAACCTCTTTCACAAAATCTTCTGGATTATTTTGATGGGCAGCACGATTTCCTTGGACCGTATCCTATTTCTTCTTTTTTGATTCTGTTTCAAAAAGTTTGTACAATCTACTGCAAATCTATTCAAAATATAGGTCCTGGTCATAGCATCTACTAGTATGATTTATGTTCCTTGGTTAATAAACTTGCACTTGGTGTGTGTATGTGTCCATAGTGTGGTATTTATTGCCTTGACTGATTGTCAATGACGTCAGAGAACTTCCTCCTTCAGTAGCAACTGCAATTGCTGAAGGAAACTTGAATCCGATGACCATGGAGGCCTTTGATTATTTCCCAAGTTCTGAATGTCATCCTGACCCTATTGTTATTCAAAATCCTTATAAGATCCAGAAAGAATCCACTGAGGTATCCAGACAAAAGAGGCACTTCTTGCCGCTTTCTTCACATCAAACCAGAGAAAAATATACTGCAGGCAAGTGGTTTAGCTCCCCATGATCTTTCTAAATGAACATAATGGCTTAAATTTTTTGCAATTATAATTTATTTATTGTGCCCTGTACTTGCAAATCACAAAATTCTGATAGAAGATATGTATGCAACTCCTGTCTAACTCACATGTGAAGGACATTTTAGACTGCTAATACTTTCACGTGGTATTATGAGATTGCATATTACAATATAGTTCAAAACCGAAATGAGACTGCATATTTTACATTAATGGGTTTACGGTTGCAGGAATGACAGTGAAGCTGAATCATATTGTTACTGAGAAGAAGTATATCAATGAAGCTCTGGCACTTCAGAAACTAATTTTACCACAAGAAATTCATGCAAGAAAAGAAAATGTAATGATTCCTGATGACATTTCACAGAAGATTCCTAACAACCCATTTTTGATAAAGAGCAGTACTCAAGAAGTTTCAATTGTGTCAGAGGATGGAAAGTCGGATATATCGTGTTCAACTCCTGTCAGCAATCCATCAAAGGATCCTGGCAACAGTCCTTCCAAGAAAAGAAAACGAATGCAAATTGACTTGCTTAAGAAAGAAAGCATTGATGAACAAGTTTCAGAGGTGTCTGAGATAGAAAATTCAGATATCTTATGTGTTGTAAAGGAATCCCAGGAAAGTGTGAATTCTAAGCCTAGAAAGATTCCTGATAGGAAAGGTAGAACTAAAAATGAAAAATCAAAGGGAAGTAATAGCAAGAATAGAGATAAGCAAAATACTATCTTGAATTTCTTTTCTCATGTGTAACCTTTGAATCTCTTGGTTATAATTTATTGCCCATTTTTTTTAAGAACATGTACCAATTCCTGTAGATTCTCTCTTCTTCATTGAGTTCATGAACAGTGGTTGGAGTTAGAGTTGGGAGTAGCCAGGTTTCAAAACTCAATAGCATGTTCTAGCTGTATATCATGTGGAATGCTAATGCTCAAGTGATTTACATTTAAAAGCAGCAAAAACATACAAATGGATGAATTTAGTGTAAAGCAAAAACATACCTTTAAATAGACTAGTTCTCGGAAGAAAAAGAGAGACAAAATAGAGAGAAGAAACTGATAATCAACTGCTAAATTTTTTATTGGATACTAATGAAAATTTCAGTCCTAACTAATAATTTCTAAGCACTACAAAACCAAAGAACATGAACACAAACAAAGGAGGCTCAAACTCATTAACGATTGATACCTTCCCTACAAAAAACCATTATTCTCTAGACAACTAAAATTCCAAGACACACTGCCAGCTAATCATGATTGTCCTTCTGGATGAGTTTCTTGAACCAGTAGGCCGACATTTTCGGATACCTCTTTAGGGTGGTGTAATCAACATAGACAATGCCAAACCTTGAAGTGTAGCCTGATTTCCATTCAAAGTTGTCAAGCAATGACCATGCAAAATACCCAATCACATTAGCTCCATCATCAATTGCCTTCTTTAATTGAGTTAAATAGCCCTTGTAAAAATTAATTCTAGTTGTATCATGTAATCCTTGTCGAAGGGTGACATTTCCAGGATCGTCCATGCCTGTACATACAATAATCAGAGTAAAAAACCCTGACCTGCTGAAAATTTTACTAAATAGAAGGAACATAGGTATGCATACCATTTTCAGCTAAAAACACTGTAGGGTTTCCATAATGCTCTTTCACGTACATCAAAGCCTTGTGCAACCCCCATGGTACATTGTAAAGCCAACCAGAATATGCCTGCATATATTCAATCCATAAAATGGTATGAAATCAAAACCATATGACTATTCCATTATTATATTGTAAAAGATGCAGTTAATGATGATGATAACTTACCTGTGGACCAACTGGCACTCCATTCTTTTCAACTACAAAGTTCACAAGAAACAATATTTAGTAAACAAAAGAAGTAATACATGCACATATTAAATTTCCTCTTATTTTTAATTTCCTAATTACTGAATTTTTTAATAAAAAAAAAAGAAAAGAAAGAAATTTCTTACAAGCAAATCCACAATTCCAGTCTTGCTGGTAGCCCAAGTCCTTGGACTGATAATGGGGATCGTACATGTAGTAAGTGGTATATTGGTTGATACCAACATAATCCATTGAGCCCTTCACTATCTTAACCTCTTCTTTTGTGAATTTAGGTAATCTGTTACCAACAATATTTTGCATTGTTTTTGGATACTCTCCATATACAATGGGATGAATAAACCTGCATTAGGCCAAATTAAAATCACAGTTAAAAAGGCAAAATAAAGGAATAAAGAATAATGCAACTTCAAATCTTAAGGTGTAAAGAAATTTTTACCATCCAATATGAAAGTCTCTTGCTCTTTGAGCTGCATAGTTGTCAGCTTTTCCTCTGGTTAGAGGTTCATACCAAACAAAATCTAAGAGAATTCCAATTTTTCCCTTTTGCTTTTCCTGCAATGTAATCATTTATCAATAAACACTAGCTTTAACAAATGAATATTATGCAGCTCAAAACATAAAAAAACAGATACTAACTTGATACTTTTCACGATATCTCTGAACCGCAGCTGCATGAGATAAAATCAAATTATGGGCAGCAATATAAGGCTCGGTTGAAGAATCTCCAGCTGTACAATTTCCAAATGGTTTGGAGCATCTTGCAGGAGCAAAGTACCCACTATCATATCCAAGTGCAGCCACTACTCTAGGTTCATTGAATGTAAACCAGTTCTTTACTCGATCTCCGAAGGTCTTGAAACAAAAGTCAGCATAATCAGCATAGTCTTTTCTGTAGAGTTTGAAACATTTATCTTTCAGTCAAACAATGTGTAAAAATATAAAAATTATTATAGGCAAAACATTGAATACTTACACCACTTGGCGACTCAATAGTCCATTATACTTCTTCTCAAGTGCAAGGGGGAGATCATAATGATAAAGATTTGCAAATGGAGTGATGCCTGCAAAATACAAAGTCAGTAGCTGGACATACATATACTATTACACATATTTTGGATTTTTGTTCAGAGCTTAACCTTTTTTAAGCATATAGTTGATCAATCTATTGTAGTATGCAACACCCTTCTTATTCACTTTCCCAGTTCCCTCTACATAAACAGTGAGTTAGAGATTAGGCCTGGCCAGCAAATATTTTACATACATGAACTAAAAAAACAAAATACAATCAATTAACATTTGATTTAGTGATACTGCAGTAGTAGCCGGAACTGAGAGTTTAGTTACCAGGGAAAATTCTAGACCATGAAATTGAAAACCGGTATGCATCAAAGTTCAACTTTGCCATGATATCTATATCTTTCTGTAAGATTACAAGAATTGAAAAAGACGTCAATGGATCATGGAATTGCAAAATATATTATCATAATATAAGACAAGAATGAACACATACTTTATAGAGATGATACTGGTCCACTGAAACCTCTCCTGTAGAATTCTCGGCAATATTCCCTGCTCTCACGTAAAAATCATATGTCATATTACATGAAATTATTACTTACTGTAACATATATATAGGCACATATTATATTACCAGGAATTTTAACATATTCATCCCAAATGCTGGGTCCACGACCGTCCTTGCTTGCCATGCCTTCAACTTGATAAGCAGACGTGGCTGTTCCGAACAAAAACCCCTCTGGAAAACTCTTTCGGCTCAGCCCTCCCGTATCAAAATTTATCTTCTCCAGCTGCAGCCCATCAACATCTGCGGCATCCGCCATGCACAGTACACTAACCACCCATATCAAAAAGAGCAACTGCCATTGGCCACGTATCATCTTTAGAACAGAGAGATTAGACAGAGAAAGAGAGTGTGAGTTAATGGTGGAAATGAGAGTGAAGAAACAACTTATTTATAGACTTGGGGAATGCTAGTGATAGTCTTGTTCCAACGGTCGTTTAAACATTCCTTCCTGATAACTAAAAACTTATCTTATCAATAAAATATCTAATAGATTATCTTAATAAATAATTATAAATTTATCTTATCAATAAAACAAATAAATAGTTAAGTAGATTAAAAAAAATATTAATAATTAATAATTAATGATTAAAAAAATGTCAGAAGAAGAAAAATATTAATTGATTAATAATTATATTTTACAATATATTTTTCAGGCCCTAATCAAATTAATAAAAAATTAAATTAATCATTACTATTTTTTTACAAATGAGAGAGAAAAAGGAAAATTAATATTTATTTGATTGTTTTTATCTTAATCTATTTGGTTTCAAAATTAAGAAGCTGTTTGGTTGGCTAACTAAATACTTCTAATTATCGATTGTCCGTCTCGTCAATTAAAAAATTTAGTTGGCTAATTAAAAACTCAAATTATGATAAAATTTTTCTTCAATTGATAAATCTCATAAACAATTATAAACTGCTTTTAGCCATTGACGATTTATCAATCACATTTT
Organism: Aleurites moluccanus; assembly: GCA_948193065.1. Lineage (NCBI taxonomy): Eukaryota > Viridiplantae > Streptophyta > Magnoliopsida > Malpighiales > Euphorbiaceae > Aleurites > Aleurites moluccanus. Next base: position 8,553 of record CANXYC011079864.1, on the reverse strand, counting down.
TACATCAATTGCATATTTAACAATAGCAATCAAACATCCCCTAGGATTTGAATTGAGACCATTTAATTATCCGAACTGATTTAATAAATTTCTTGTGCCTATCCAATTAAGTTTGAATAAAATAAAGCAGCTTAAATGACTTACATATCTAATTGTATAAGTTATTTTGTATATTTCATTGCTGATCGGTTTGGTCATTTTAAATCTTAATATTGATAATTATTTGCTTAATGTTCTGCCAATAAAAATTCTTAATCTTCTTTTGGAACAGTATAATGTAGTTCTCTTGTTATTTTTCTCTTTATTTAAAAAAATATATACATATTTTTACATATTTAATGATAAAAAAAACTCTTTTTCAAAATACTATAAGATAGAGTCAATAGACTATTACTTTAATTTTAAAATTTAATTATAATTGTATCAATTTGCATCCATTTGATAAAAATTAAAATGATAATTAATCCATTATACTTAATAATTATTTTTTCTAATTAGGCATCACTAGATTCAAATAAACAGAATTGTATTAATTAACCTCAAAATTGTATAACATTAACACTATAAAAGAAATTTTAATAAACCAATAGAAATATGATAAATAGAACCAAACATATACTAAGAAATCAAATTTATTGTATTGTTAAGAAAAAAAATACCATTGATGACTAATAAAACTATAGAGAATCTATAAATTAAATCTTGCTGTATATTAATTGTTTGAATCTACAAACTATGATGAATCAACCTTTATTAAGGTTATAGGAAAGACTTACAATATATATGAAGTTAAAGTGTGAGTTTTTTCATTTCAAATGGGTTCAAGTTTTTGGCTTTGGGTCTTTAACTCAAAATGCTACTTTTACAAGATCTGATGAGCTTCATTTTTATTAGACATTAGTTGTATGCTGCTTCAAGAACCACCATTTTTACATTCTTTTCTTTTGTTTTAAGTCCACCATTTTTACTTTGATTAGCTATTTGATATAGATCAAAAACCACCATTTGCATAGGAGGAGGAAAAAAAATTAGAGAGCAAAGAGACGGATATAATTAACTGCTAAATTTTTATTGGATACTAATAAAAATTTCAGTCCTAATACATAATAATTTCTCAGCACTACAAGCAAAAGGAGGACCAAACTCATTAAGGAATATTTGATACCTTTACTACAAAAAAAAAACATTATTCTCTAGACAACTGAAATTCCAAGACACGCTATAACCAGCTAATCTTTGTTCTTTTGAATCAGTTTCTTGAACCAGTAGGCAGACATTTTCGGATACCTCTTTAGGGTGGTGTAATCAACATAGACAATGCCAAATCTTGAAGTGTAGCCTGATTTCCATTCAAAGTTGTCAAGCAATGACCACGCAAAATACCCAATCACATTAGCTCCATCATCAATTGCCTTCTTTAATTGAGTCAAATAGCCCTTGTAATAGTTGATCCTAGTTGTATCATGTAATCCTTGTCGAAGTGTGAAATTACCAGGATCATCCATGCCTGTACATACAATAATCAGAGTAAACAAACTCTGCAAGTGCTGTTGAAAATTTAACTAAAATAGAATAGGGGTATGCAAGAAGTGGTTTGGTGCAGCTATAGAGTGACTTGTAAACCTACCATTTTCAGCTAAAAACACTGTAGGATTTCCGTAACGCTCTTTCACGTACATCAAAGCCTTGTGCAACCCCCATGGTACATTGTAAAGCCAACCAGAATTTGCCTGCACATATTCAATCAATAAAATAGTATGAAATTAAAACTACTATTAATGCATTATTATATTGTAAAAGATGCAGATAAATTACCCGTGGACCAATTGGCACTCCATTCTTTTCATCTACAAAGTTCACAAGAAACAATATTTAGTAACCAAAACAAGTAATACATGCACATAGATTTTCCTCTTATTTTTAATTTCCTAATTATAGAAATTTGTTAATAAAAAAGACAAATTTCTTACAAGCAAATCCAACATTCCACTCTTGCTGGTAGCCCAAGTCCTTGGATTGTGACTGATAATGGGGATCATACATGTAGAAAGTGGTATATTGGTTAATACCAATATAATCCATTGAGCCCTTCACTATCTTAACCTCTTCTTTTGTGAATTTGGGTAATCTGTTACCAACAATATTTTGCATTGTTTTTGGATACTCACCATATACAATGGGATGAATAAACCTGCATTAGGCCAAATTAAAATCACTGTTAAAAAGGCAAAAGAAAAAAATAAAGAATGCAAATTCAAATCTTAAGGTGAAAAGAAATTTTTACCATCCAATATGAAAGTCTCTTGCTCTTTGGGCTGCATAGTTGTCAGCTTTTCCTCTGGTTAGAGGTTCATACCAAACAAAATCTAAGAGAATTCCAATTTTTCCCTTTTGCTTTTCCTGCAATGTAATCATTTATCAATAAACACAAGCTTTAACAAATTCCTATGGATCAAATGAATATTATGCAGCTCAAAACAAAAAGAACAGATACTAACTTGATACTTTTCCCGATATCTCTGAACCGCAGCTGCATGAGATAAAATCAAATTATGGGCAGCAATATAAGGTTCGGTTGAAGAATCTCCAGCTGTGCAATTTCCAAATGCTTTGGAACATCTTGCAGGAGCAAAGATCCCATTATCATATCCAAGTGCAGCGATTACTCTAGGTTCATTGAATGTAAACCAGTTCTTTACTCGATCCCCGAAGGTCTTGAAACAAAAGTCTGCATAATCAGCATAGTCTTTCCTGTAGAGTTCGAAACATTTATCTTTCAGTCAAACAACGGATAAAAATATAAAAATTATTGGTAAAACATTGAATACTTACACTACTTGGCGACTCAGTAGTCCATAATATTTCTTCTCTAGTGCAAGGGGGAGATCATAGTGGTAAAGATTTGCATATGGAGTGATGCCTGCAAAATACAAAGTCAGGAGCTGGACATACATATACTATTTCACACATATTTTAGATTTTCATTCAGAGCTAGCTTAACCTTTTTTGAGCATATAGTTGATCAATCTATTGTAGTATGCAACACCCTTCTTATTCACTTTCCCAGTTCCCTCTACATAAACAGTGAGTTAGAGATTATGCTGGCCAGCAAATATTTTACATGCATGAACAAAAAAAAAAGAAAATACAACCAATTAACATTTGATTTAGTGATACTGAAGTTGTAGCCGGAACTGAGAGTTTAGTTACCAGGGAAAATTCTAGACCATGAAATTGAAAACCGGTATGCATCAAAGTTTAACTTTGCCATGATATCAATATCTTTCTGTAAGATTACAAGAATTTAAAAAGACGTCAATGGATCATGGAATTGCAAAATATATTATCATAATATAAGACAAGAATGAACACATACTTTATACAGATGATACTGGTCCACTGAAACCTCTCCTGTAGCATTCTCAGCAATATTCCCTGCTTTCACGTAAAAATAATGTCATGTTGTATGAAATTATTAGTTACTGCAACATATATAGGCACTAAGGCACATCTTATATTACCAGGAATTTTAACGTATTCATCCCAAATGCTGGGTCCACGACCGTCCTTGCTAGCCATGCCTTCAACTTGATAAGCGGATGTGGCCGTTCCGAACAAAAACCCCTCCGGAAAGCTCTTTCGGCTCAGCCCTCCGGTATCAAAATTTATCTTCTCCAGCTGCAGCTCATCAACCTCCGCGGCATCCAGCATGCGCAGTACACTAACTATCCATATTAAAAAGATCAAATGCCATTGGCCACCTATCATCTTTAGAACAGAGAGATTAGACAGAGAAAGAGAGTGTACGTTAATGGTGGAAGTGAATGTGAGCAAACTGCTTATTTATAGACTTGGGGAAATGGGAATAAACTAGTGAACTAGTGACAGTCTTGATAACTATATCATTAAAAACCGTTAATAATAGATAGAGATCATTTACAAAATCATTAAAAAATCATTTAAAATCTTCTTCTGTATATCTATATCATTAAAAACCATTTAAAACCTTTTTATAGATTGAGATTATCTTTTTTTTTGAGATAATTTCTTTAATAATATTTTATATATTGTATATAATAAAAAAATATAAAATGCAAAATAACATTTTGGGTATGAAGAAAAACATTTTATAATCTAGAGTATGTCTGGAAAATATATTATTTAGTAAAATTTTGCTAATTGTTCTGCTTAAATATTAAATTAAGATTAAAAATATAATTTATTTTTAATATATTATTATGTATCTTAGTTATTTTTTTAATGTGTAATATAAATCTCACAAATGATAAAATAAATAGTTGAAAAATTACAATTATTTATTTTATAACATATAATTATTTTTTCTTCTAAACATGAATATGATAATTTTTATAAATATTATTTATTATATTTTAATGATTATTTATTATCATTCTAGTTATTTTAAAATTAATTTTAAAAAAAAATATTTTATTAATTATCTTAGATTATTACCATAATTTTGATTTTTTTTTTAACATATTGTATTCATTTAACAAAAATTGGAATGAAAATGGATTCATTATGCTTATTATTTTTCTAATCACACATCATTAAATTCAGACAAACAGGTTCCTGTGCAATTGGGTTATTTTTATTGAATTGATTGACTTGGCCATTTCATTAAATGTCTAGCATTAGCAATACAAAATCAAAGAACCTGAACACAAACATAGGAGGTTCAAACTCATTAAGGAATGATTCCTTTACTAGAAAACCATTATTCTCTAGACAACTGAAATTCCAATAAATGGTAACCAGTTAATGATTGTTTTTCTGGATTAGTTGCTTGAACCAGTAGGCCGACATTTTCGGAAACCTCTTTAGATTGGTGTAATCAACATAGACAATTCCAAATCTTGAAGTGTAGCCTGATTTCCATTCAAAGTTGTCAAGCAATGACCAAGCAAAATACCCAATCACATTAGCTCCATCATCAATTGCCTTCTTTAACTGGGTCAAATAGCCCTTGTAGAAGTTGATCCTAGTTGTATCATGTAATCCTTGACGAAGTGTGACATTACCAGGATCATCCATGCCTGTACTTATGATAATCAGAGTAAACAAACCCCAACAAAACCTGCTGAAAATTTAACTAAAAAGAATATGGCCGGTTTGGTACACTTCATTGAGATTTTTGATTTAATTTCCTTAAAAAAAAACCATAAATCATTTTTTAAAAAAATATTAAGCAAAATCAAACCATTTTAAGAGAAACAAAATCAAATTAGTCAAAATTGATGTGATTTTATTTAGATTAGTGGTCTGAACAGACCACACCCCTAAAATAGAAGGAACATGGGTACTGATGCATACCGTTTTCTGATAAAAACACTGTAGGGTTTCCATAATGCTCTTTTATGTAGATCAAAGCCTTGTACAATCCCCATGGTACATTGTAAAGCCACACAGAATGTGCCTGCTCATATTTAATCAATAAAAAATGGTATGAAATCAAAACCATAGGACAATTGTATTATTAAATTGTAAAAGATGCAGATGATGATGATAACTTACCCTTGGACCAATTGGCACTCCATTCTTTTCAACTACAAAGTTGACAACAAACAATTTTTAGTGATGAAGAGAAGTACATGCGATGGATTTTCCTCTTATTTTTAATTTCCTAATTATTAAAATTTTTTAATGAAAAAAGAAAAGAAAGTAATAGATTTCTTACAAGCAAATCCAACATTCCAGTCTTGCTGGTAGCCCAAGTACTTGGGTTTTGACAGGTGGGGATCATACATGAAGTAAGTGGTATATTGGTTGATACCAACATAATCGATAGAGCCCTTCACTATCTTAATCTCTTTTTGTGTGAATTTGGGTAGTCTGTTACCAACAATATTTTGCATTGTTTTTGGATACTCACCATATACAATGGGGTGAATAAACCTGCATTTGACCAAAATCAAGTTATTGAAGTTCTGGAATCTATCACCAACTGATATTCATGATTTTACATAAATTCATGAAAATATTAAATATATGATTAACTTCAAGGCAGCTTGCAAGATGCATGTGACATCTATATACTTTTCAAATTTGATTTTATCACTAATGGTGTCTAATCATTATAGATCAGAAGCATCAATATCAGCCTAACAATCTTTAAAAGGTAATGAAGGCAAAAGAAAGAAATAACAAATCCAGTTTCAAATCTTAAGGTGTAAAGAACATTTTACCATCCAACATGAAAGTCTCTAGCTCTTTGAGCTGCATAGTTGTCAGCTTTTGATCTGGTAAGAGGTTCATACCAAACAAAATCTAGGAGAATTCCAATTCTTCCCTTTTGCTTTTCCTGCAATGTAATCATTTATCAAAAAACACAAGCTTTAACAAATTCCAATGAATCAAATGAATATTGTCCAGCTCAAAACAAAAGAACAGGTACTAACTTGATACTTTTCACGGTATCTCTGAACCGCAGATGCATGAGATAAAATCAAATTATGTGCAACAATATAAGGCTCAGTTGCAGAATCTCCAGCTGTACAATTTCCAAATGCTTTGGAGCATCTTGCAGGAGCAAAGATCCCATTATCATATCCAAGTGCAGCGATTACTCTAGGTTCATTGAATGTAAACCAGTTCTTTACTCGATCCCCGAAGGTCTTGAAACAAAAGTCTGCATAATTAGCAAAGTCTTTCCTGTAGAGTTCAAAACATTTATATTTTAGTCTAACCATAGATGGTTGCTCAGTGCCACTAAAAATTATTGGTAAAAACTGAATAGGCAAAATATACAATACATACACTACTTGGCGACTCAATAGTCCATTATACTTCTTCTCAAGTGCAAGGGGGAGATCATAGTGATAAAGATTTGCATATGGCGTGATGCCTGCAAAATACAAAGTTATATAATACCAATCAGGAGCTAGAAATTCATATACTATTTCACACATTTTTTTAGGTTTTTGTTCAGAGCTTAACCTCTTTTGAGCATATAGTCAATCAACCTATTGTAGTATGCAACACCCTTCCAATTCACTTTCCCAGTTCCCTCTACATCAACAGTGAGTCAGAGATTAGGCCAGGCCAGCAAATATTTTACATATACGAGCATTATAGGTACCAAAAAAAAAGAAAACGAAAGCAAGAAGGATGGATTAGTTACCTGGGAAAATTCTGGACCATGAAATTGAAAACCGGTATGCATCAAAGTTCAACTTTGCCATGATGTCTATGTCTTCCTGTAACATTACAATAATTGTGAAAAATGGACACATAGAAGAAACCTGGCTAGAATTTGATATAGTCAAGAATAGAGAACTCTATCACTTGACATTTAACAATTACTATGTGCATAATCAATATATTGGTAGTTATTTAGCATCTTGTCAATAAGAGAATGTTAGTCTATTAGAACTCAAAACCGAGAATTACTACTTAAGCAAAGTGAAAAATGGACAAAACTATTACAGTTAGTCAGAGTCCTAAAATTTAGTAACATGATGACTCTGTTTGTTGTTCCTACATTTGTGAATTTGTGTTTAGCCTAATGGTAGAGATGAACCTATTCAAAAATAGATGCTAGAGTTCCAATCTCATTGATACTCAACCATACTGACACTAATTATAGCTGATTTAACAATTACACCTACATGCAATGGCAAATCCAATCCCTTCTCTGCAATCTAGTTGTTCCAAATCTTGATCCTCTAGAATTGTGAACCACTGGTTCAATGACCTTTTCTCCAACCATTAACACTAACGACTGTATGCATAAATCTACTTTCAAAGGAAGTAAACTTCAAGCATTAACAAGTTGAAATGTGGATTTACTCCTACTAAGGGTGTGAAGTTAAACCGATTGAATCGATCAAACCGAACCAAACAGATTAAATCAAACTAAAACCGATGATTTTATAATTTATTTAATTTGATTTAAAAAATAGAATAAACAGAAAGTTCGGTTTGGTTTGTTGTTTGAGCATTTTTCTCTGGTTTCAAACCGAAGTTATATATATTGTTTTTACCATTATTACAATTAAATATATTTTATTTATTTTATATATAATCACATATTTTCTAACTTAATATTAATTTAGAATTTTAAAAAATATCATTTATGATAATTAATTAAAAATAAATAAATAAAAAATTTAATTTTTGAAAAAATATAAGTTTTGAGTTTGCTAATTAATGGAATAGATAAATTTTGGGTTGTAGAATATTGAACTATTTTTGAAATTTTTTATTACCAATATTTTATCGGTGTTTTTCCTTAAATTTATAATAAAATAATGAAAATTTATAAAAAAATTCTTTAGTTTGAAATTAACAAACTGAAAATATTTAAACCGAATTAAACTGAACTGAAATTGATAGTTTGATTATAACAGTGATTTGATTTGATTTAAGAATTTTTCAAACCGAAAATATTGATTTAATTTTATAATACCGAACCAATGTCACCCATACTCCTAATATTGTTAACTAGGGTTTGAGCATAGTCGCGAGTGAAATATTTCTCTCATTAGTAAATTCTAATTATGGTGTGAATAATTGACTTTGGATAAGATGAAA
>CANXYC011079689.1:0-11332 GCA_948193065.1 Aleurites moluccanus | reverse complement strand
TATTATATGATGTTTATGATGATGATGAATGACATTGTATGTATATGTTGACGATGGAAAATAGGGTGATGTGGAATCCACCACTAACACATAAATATTAATGATGTAACGTGACACAACATAATTTATGATGATGTTATTTCAGGGATTGCCTAGTTCGAGTTGATCTCACCGTGGCCCCTGGACATGGATAAGACAGTATAGGGATGCCTGGTTTGAGTTGTTCTCACCGTGGTCCCATGGTTGAAATTTAAGAGAGCCAAGGGAGGGGGTCGGCTCCCCATTTACGATAAACAAAAACATAAATGAGGTTGGATTCCACGGACATTTTCCATCATATATGTTATGTATGTTTATGGATGATTATGTGTAATGTAACATTTCATGTAGATTAAATAAATGATCTGCATGTTAAATTAATTTATATCAGCTCATTGAGTCGAACGATCACCCCTGTTCAAATATTTTTTCAGGTTCTGGGTCTAGCTTAAAGAGATTTAAATTTTTAAGTTGAGTATTCCTGCCCCTTAATTCTCAGGCAGTAAAATTATTTAATTTACTATGTCATTATTTTATATTCACTGTATTAAATCTTTAGAGCTACGCATTGTTATTTTCAATGTTAGGTTTATGGTTATTTTGTTAAGCAAAACTTAATTGATGTTAAATTATAAGGATTATGTTGAATATGTGAGCTTATAGTTCTTGTTGGTGATAGTTATAGCTGTCATATTACAGGTTTTATTATTCAGTGGTAAGTCAGGCTTCCTACGGGTTCCGGAAGCTTTATGGTTTCCCGTTCCCTAGTGCCGGTCACGTGCCCAATTGGGGTCGGGTCGTGACACTGGTGGCATAAGAATTTTGGATCGCAATAGTCGTTCATTCCGCATCCCAGGCTATGTATCACAAAAATCATAAAAAAAATAGTTAGCAAATATCAAAACTAGGTTCCACATAGCAAAATCATAAAGCACATATGAAATTTAGAAGTAGCTTACATTCCACACTGCTTGAGACAATGCTTCATCATAATATAACCCAAGGCCAAAAGGGTTGTTGGTGTATTTTTTCATGCCTGCTAAATGATGAGTGTCCAATTTTTTTGTACCTTTACCTTTATCAATAGTTTGCTTTTTTTTTTTGGTCCACTATGTGTATAAAATGGTATTTGTATCCTGAATGCATCACTAGCTCGTACCCTTATTGTTTATGCAGGTGGTATTAGATCATGTTGCTACTGGAAAGCTGGAGTTGGTATGAAAGTGAAATGTTGATGCTTTTGCTGATTTGAGGTTGGTGTGTTGAAGTTCTACTGAATTGGGATTTTTGTGTTCAAGTTCTCATGGTTGTCCTTCATGTTACAAATTAAATAAAATACAAGTAAGGGGTCAAATTAAAAAAGGCATTAAGTGTCAAAATAAAATCAAATAGTGGCAGGTCAAATAAAATACTCATACTTGTTTGGTTGAGACCTTTGTTCTTGCAACCATTTTTGTTATGCCCTTTAGATTTGCATAAAGAACATGTCATTTGAACTCCCCTCCTTGAAATCTTCCCATATTTTTTCTTTGACTCTTCAGGATCCTTCCTCCTTGATCTCTTTAGTCTACCTGGTATCCTTTTGTATTCTCCTGGCATCTTTTTGCATTCTGGTGGTAGTATTAGAGGCTTTCTAGTATTTGGTCACATGTTTTTGCTTTTAACAGGTTGCATCACATACTTGCAACTTCCCAATTGTGTATTCTTGTTAGAGCATGGGCAAGAGAGAAAAGCCCAAGGATAGGCTTTGCGAAAGGAAGGAGCCTACCAGTTGTCCACATAATCAATTATTTGGCCTTTTTTGTGATATACAACACAAATGGCATGAAGGCAAGGAATACCAGATAGGTCCCATGACTGACAAATGCAAGATCTTTTTTCAATATCAACAGCATGTCTATCCTTGCCCTCAGATATTTCATACACATCCTCACCATTAAATTCTACATGGCAGTTACATGCCCTAACTATATTTTGCTTTAACTTAATGATTCATGCAAGACTATATTCTGTCACCTAATTTGAAGCTTCTCTCTTTTTTAAATGGATCCTATTCATCAAATCAATCCTAATTTGCTCCAGCATACTTAATATATGTCTAGTCCTAGCATCTAAAAGGATGTCATTAAACTTTTATACATATTATTATCAACACAGTCACTCTTACTTGCAAAAGAAAAATATGCCCTACACCAAGTAAGAGGAGGCCAATTTAAAAGATCATTGACACTACCTAGAGCTATGGTGTCCAGTTCTTTCAGTTGCTCATGAAAAGCTTGTCAGTATGAGCTTTTTGCACACATCCAAAAATGTTTTCTTAACTCTGACCCTTTCCATTTCTTCTACCATCTACTGTAAATGTGCATGGCACACCACCTGTGTTCAGCCAATGGAAGTACATGTTTCACAGCCTTAATATGCAAATAATTTAATTCATTAGTATATTATGTTAGTTTGTAACAAAAAAAAAAGTGTAAAATTCAAATGCCTTTACCTTTTGCATATCAAATATTATGACAAAGTCCTTGCCATCTATGATATCAAAGTATTTCTTCACCAAATCAAGGAATCAAGTCTATGTGTTTGTATTCTCAACCCTCACTACAACCTATGCAATTGGATATTGTTGATCATTAGCTTCCCTTCCAATTGTGGTTAAAAGGTCCCCTTTGCAAAATGTCTTCAAGAAACAACCATCAACACCAATGATAGGTCTACATCCTGCCTTCCACACTCTCTTCAGTGCATCAAAACACACATTAAAGTCTTCAAACTGATGAGTTTGCTCATTCCTTTTAGGAATGATAATGTTGTTTGGATTAGTTATTCTTAACTCCTCAGCATAATCTTCTAACTTGGCATATTATTCTTTGTAGTTTCCTTCAAACTCAATCTTCAATGCTTTCTTGACCCTCCTGCATATGCTAAAAGCAACATGGGTTTCAAGTTTTTTCCTTGTATGTGCTTGCATTTCCTTTATTTTCTTCTTAGGGTTCTCCCTCAATATGTCTCTAAAATAACCAACCAAGAACTTTGTTGTCACCCTTTTGTTCCTATATACTCTATGGCACCTGTGTTTGGGATTATAGGTTTTTATAATGACATTTTTGTATTAGAATCAGTACTAGCAAACACCAACCAAGAACAGCCAGTAAGGTGCAAACAACTCTCACTCTATATTTTTCATTTTTCAGAAAATCTATTTCTATCCCTCTATAAATAAAATATTTGGTACATGCTTTTTTGAATTGAGCTGCATTCTAAAACACCATCCCAAGAACAAAGGGAGGAATCTTACACTTAGGATCATAAGCAATTCTTTTCTTAGCCTTTCTTCTTATATTTCCATGCTTCTCATCTCCTGATATTGACAAAGAAAGATTTTATTGAAAATGGTTACCACTCCCTTTGGGTCTCTTCCCCATATATAAAGAATCCAAGGCTTAATTACAGCAAACAAATCTCCTCAATCTAAGCATACACTAAATATAGATTTACCGTAAGAAAGGAAACATAATATATAGGTCAACCATATTTACAGTAAACAATGAAATTAGATCCCTGATTTTTAGCATGCAGCAAAGAGGCTAGCTTGTCATGTGACAATTAGCATTCACATCCCCTCTCAAATTGATGCTGAGATAGAAACCAACAACAATTTGCTTGCTAAGAACTTGTGTCGCTGCCTAGACAAGGCCTTGGTGAAGATATCAACTACTTGTAAAGTAGTGGAGACATGTGGCAAAGAAATCAGTTGGCTATCAAAAGCTTCACGTATAGAATGACAATCAACTTCTATATGCTTAGTACGTTCATGATAAACTGGATTTGCTGCAATTCTTATGGCACTTGTGCTATCCGCATGTAGAGGAGTTGGACTAGATTGAGCAAATCCAAGTTCAGCAAGTAGTCCACGTTACCAAATAATTTCAAAGCAAGTGACTAACATGGCTCGATATTCTGCTTCAGTAGATGATTTAGAAACTCTTTCCTATTTCTTGCACTTCCATGAGATCAAAACATTCCCAAGATAAATACACCAACCTGTTGTAGACCGACGTGTGTCAAGACATCTCGCCTAATTTGCATCACTATAGGTAGCAAGAATGAGTTCAAATTCATTAGGAAAAAATAGTCCATGTGTAGGAGAGCTTAGACGATATCTTATAATTCTACGAACAACTGTCATACGAGGTTGTCAAGGTGAAGACATAAATTGACTAACTTGATGGACTGCATAAGAAATATCTGGCCTAGTGACAATTAGATAGACAAAATTGCCAATAAATCGGTGATACAAAGGTGGAATCAGGAAAAAAGGTCACCTTTATCTCTTGTGTATTTATCATTCACTTCCAAAGGTGTATCCACAGGAGCAAAATTTTCTAAACCAGCCAAAGCAATGAGGTCTTTAGTATACTTGTGTTGGTTTAGAAAAATGCCTATATTAGTGGGATGCACCTTTAACCCAAAAAAGTAATTTAGTGGACCAAGATCCTTCATTTGAAAACTAGCATGAAGTGACTCTTGAAGTTGAGCAATGAAAGTTGAATCAATGCCAGTAATGATAATATCATCTACATATACAAAAAGAATAACAATACCCATGGTAGTCTTATGCAGAAACATAAAGTTATCATACTGGCTTTGCATGAAGGAAAGTCCAAGAATAGTCTGCCTGAATTTTTCAAACCAAACCCTTGGAGCTTGCTTTAACCCATAAAGAGATCCGTTCAAACGACATACATCAGTCGAAGAGGAGCCTTTCACCCTTGGAGGAAGACGCATATAAATTTCTTCTTGCAATTCCCCATGAAGAAATGCATTCTTCACGTCCATTTGGTGAATTGGCCAAGTTTTTGGGGCAGCGATAGCAAGTATGGTATGGATAAAAGTCATTTTGACTATAGGAGCAAATGTTTCTTCATAGTCTACCCCATATTCCTTATTGTTTCTAGGAGTTATAAGTCGCGCCTTATATCTTTCCAAAGACCCATCTGATTTTAATTTTACATTATACACCCATATACAACCTATGGGTTTAATAGAATTTGGGCATTGAACTATTTTCCATGTGCGATTCACCTCTAGAGCATTTAGTTCCTCTTGCATTGTTTGCTGCCAACGTTCATGTTTCATGGCCTGAGTATAACAAGAAGGTATATGAATAGGGGACAAAGTAGCAGCTAAAGATGTAGGAGAGAAGCCATACCTATCAGGTTATTTAGTTTGGTGAGTTGACTTGTGACGTAGTGCTGGAGCTGGTGGAGATTAAGGTTCAGGTGTTGAAGTTGAATCATGCAAAGGGTCTTCATGATGGGCACACCTTTCATACACAAAACCTGGTTCAAATCTAGTTGTAGAAGATGTTAAAGGTAGAATATTGTCATTGGAAAAATCTAGTAAGAAAGATACTAAAGGTAAAGATGAAGTTTCCATAGTAGAAATGAAAAAATACTGATTCTCAAAGAATATGAAATTTCTTGAGACACGTATCCTTTTAGATAGTAGGATCATAGCATAGGAAACCTTTTTGATGAGGAGCATATCCAAGAAAAGCACATCTAACATATTGGGCTGAAAGTTTATTTCTTTCATTTGGAGGTAGGTGGACAAAACAAACGCAGCCAAAAATATAGAGATTAGAATACTTGGGGTGAGAATTATATAAACGATAATATGGTGACTTATACTATAATTTAGGAGCTGGAAGACGATTAATTAAGTAAACTGTAATACTAAGAGCTTCAACCCAAAACCTAGGCGGAACAAATGACTCAAGTAGCAAAATTCGAACCATGTCAAGAAGATGACGATTCTTTCTTTCAGCAATACCATTTTGTTGAGGAGTGGATGGGCATGACCTTTGAGATATAATCCCTTTTTGTTTTCGAAGTTCTTGGAATTCATGAGACATATATTCCCCACCTGAATTTGATCTTAAAATTTTGATACAAGTGGAAAATTGGTTTTCAATAAATGCTAAGAAATTCTTAAATGCATTGAAGACTTCATTTTTTGATTGAAGAAAATAAATCCATGTGAACCTACTATAGTCGTTAATGAAGGTCACAAAGTACTTGTACTGAGCATGAGAAATAACAGGAGCTATATCCCAAACATCACTATGAATGAGATCAAAACAATTCGTAGAGAAGGATCTGTGAGTAGGAAAAGGTAGAACTTTGTTTTTGCCCAATTTATAGCTAGAACAATCAAACACAACATCTTTGGAGCAACATTGAGTTTTATTGTCAAGTAAACCAAAATTCAGTACATGAATCAATATCTTTGGGTTTGGATGGCCTAAACGATTATGCCACAATTGACTATGGTTTTTAGCAGAAATACACACAAAGGAGAACAAATTGGAATCGCTAACAGTGGCTGGTATGTGTAAAGGAAAAAGTCACCCCCATTTAGGCCCCTATGTGATTATCTTTCCCGACATTTGATCCTGCACAAAACAACTAGATCCAGAAAATAGGATATTACAATTATTCTCAACCAATTGCCCAATAGAGATAAGATTACTAGTCAAACCAGGAGATAAAAAAAAACCTCTTTCAAATAAGAGGAAACATCACCAATGATTGTAATTGGTAAGGACTCCCTATTTGCCGTATGGATTTCCTCATTACCAATGTATTTCTTGACATTGGAAAGGCTCTTAGAAGAATAGGTCATATGATTTGATGTTACAGAATCAAAAAGCCAAAGATTTGAAGCAGATTTGTGGTTACTTGAAAGTCCAAATACTGAAAAGGCTGAAAAAATCATCTCTTGTACCATTTCTGGTGTTATAGACGTTGGGATAGTAATTGGAGATGAAGTAGCAGCTGGAAATGAAGCAATTTGTGAAGATATACTGGACTTAGAATTGATATTAGCACCAGCAATCTGCACAGTGGCTTGGAAAGCTATATGATGTTTATTTTGTGGCCGGATCGGGCATGTTTTGATGATATGCCCATTTTCTTTATAGTAATTGTAAAACTTTTTCAAACAATGAGTTGCAATATGACCAAATTCGTTGTAACTATAGCATTTAACATTCCTCATGTCTCGACCTCTTTGCTTCCTATTTACAGCATAGGCAATATTAGGAGAATCAACAATAATCTTTTGTTGTTCCATAGCTGTTTGTGTTAGAGAATGCTGCTCCTCTCTTAGAAGTTCACCCAAACAAGTATCAAGTGATGGTGTTAGAAAGTGACTCATCAAATTAGATCAAATAGTTTCAAAATCTGGACGCAATTTCATCAAATATTGATCTCTTTTGCTAGTTTCATGGACTGTTTGGACAACAGATAATGATTCAGCAGGGACTTTATCATACATAATGTTAGTGTATTTAGTCCACAGGTTGAGAAAACTAGAATAGTATTCTTGCACAGACAAACTTCCTTGAGAATAGTTTGTAATATCAAATTCCAATTAAAATCTTCTAGCATCATTATCCTGGTTGTACACACGTTTCAAATAATCTCACATTTCTTTGGATGTTCTATAGGGTTTAAGATTCAATAGAATATGAGATTCTATAGAACCCAAGATCCAGCTCATTATACGCAAATCCTTTACTTTCCACTCAGCCTCTTTCATAATATCTTTTGGTCTAAAACTAGATCCATCAAGATGTCCCCTCAACTCTTTCCCTTTGACATATGTTTGGAATTGAAATTCACAAGCAAAGTAATTTTTTCCCGTAAAATGAGTGCAAAAAGACTCAAACTTTTCAAAAGACATGGTTGTTGTAACAACTTTCCACTTAAAACTGGTAAACTAAAATCTCAGATAAAGTCGGAATTCTAAATCAAGAAAAGACAATATAGAAAGAGCAATGTAATCACAAAATTTTGAAAACAAGTTCTGATACCATGACATAGAAAGATTTTACTGAAAAAGGATACCACTCCCTTTGGGTCTCTTCCCTATATATAAATAATTCAAGGCTTAATTACAGCAAACAAATCTCCTCAATCTAAGCATACACTAAATATAGATTTACCCTAAGAAATGAAACAGAATATGCAAGTCAACCATATTTACAGTAAACAATGAAATTAGATCCCTGATTTTCAACATACAGCAAAGATGCTAGCTTGTCATGTGACAGCTAGCATTCAAAAATAATTCCTTCACACTCAAAGCATCATCACTTTCATTATTATCCCCACTAATAACTAAATCAACATAATTTTTGTCAATATCATCATCAGAAACTTCACTACCTACAACTTGATCTCCTTCATTTTCATTAACACTTTCAGCTTGAGCTTTTTCATTTTCAGATGATTCATCATCATCATCATCATTATCATCATATGCATCATCAATATTCACATTGCTATTGGCATTTTCTTAGTACTTCTTTATATTTTCTCTAGCTTTTCTTAACTCCTCATTATCAATGTTTGAATGACACGGAACATCTACCTCAAACTCTTCATATTGGTCTCCCTCTCCATACTTAGTCGCAACATTAAGAACCCCCTCATTTCTAGCAACCCCTTTATTAATATCAAGACCCTTACCAATCCCACTAACACCAACCCCACAAACATTCAACCCCTTACCCGAATCATAAACTCCCCCAATCAGAAACTGGACCCTCACCAACACCATCAACATTATCATTAATCCCATCACCCTTACCTACCCCACCAACATTAATACTATCACTATCCATATTAACCCCACTGGCATCACCATCCACATCCATATTTATCTTACCATCCACATTTACACCACTGGTCATATCACCTGGTAGCAACAATGGTTTTTCAGGTTCAAATACAGGTACATCAACTACATGGTCTAAATAGAAATCAATCTCATCACCATTCTTATAACATTCTAATATTTCAAAGACATCATGATCATTTAACACAAGTACAAGCCCATTTATCAGCGATTTCCTTTTACGCAACCATTATATATGTTGCTTCCCCCCATAACCCAATTGGTTTATCATTTTACATAGCCTTTTGTAATGGAAATAATCAAGGTCATTTACAGGGAACTTGTCCACTTCACCCCCAATATACTTCACATTAGTTTTACTCCTTCGAAGTATACCATTGTGATATATCCTAATGACAACCTCGATCTCCATTCTGCAACAAATTTAAATATATATATTACATCAATAGCTGCATTCAATCAACCAACTAATAATATTATAATAAAAAAAATGCTTCAAACATATACTCATAGATGGTCACAAATATTGACATATGCTCAAATATTCTCACTTAATAATAATGAACAACTTAGAACTCAGGACCACACAATGAGGACCACATTTGCTTTCACACTATTAAAATAACATGACAATACTATTAATTTTATACCCAGCCAACTCACTTTACATATACAGACAAATGCATAAAATAAAAAATTAGGGATTTCATTATAAAATACTTGAAACTTTTAAATCCTGCTCAAAACCAAACACATTCACTAGACAAATCTTGTGGTTTTGCTTGATTGTTGCTTAATCGTGAATAACCCAAACCCTAACCCCAATTTCAACACATGCATTCACCTATCAATACCCTTCTGTCACTGGACTAAGTAACAATCAACTTTCTTCTTCTTCGGGCAAAATGCTTTATCAAAATCCCAGTTTGAAAATCAGTATTTCGCTTTGATTTGCAACTCTACTTACTAACTAATATGCTTAGTCCTCTTTCTTTAACATTTTGTCATATTTTGTTGGTTTTTCTCTCTTCTATCAAGTCACTAGAGAGAGCGAAAATAAAACTGTAATTATTTTTTAATTAGATTTCAAGTTATCACGCGACTTTCATATTTCGTTCGTATCACATGCTTTTAGCTGGTCAAAATTGGGCTTAATTGCTCGATAATTGAAATTATTGGAATCAATTGGTCTAAAAGGTCATTTTGGGCCCAATTGTATGTTGCAGACAAGTTCAGGGGCCAAATTAAGCTTTTATCCAAAAATTTATAAGTTTCATATCATAGATTTGAGATATTGAGATTTCAAATCCAAATTCATGCATCCAAATTCATGCATCCAAATGCAACCTAAAGGTTCATTTGGAGATTTTGGAATTAAAATTAGAATTGGAATTGAAATTGAAATTTTCAATTCCAATGTTTGGCAGCCACTTAGAATTTAAATTGGAATTCTACATATAATTCCATATAATTGTAATATAATTAGAAAAATAATTTCACAATTTCATTCTTAACCCATAAAAATTACAATTCCACAACCACTATTGTCATTCCCTCTCCCACCGCCACTCCCACCACTAACGGTGATGGCCACTGCCATCGCCGATGATCTACCGCCACCATCAGCGATAAAGACTCATTGAATCGTCACCGCCTGTGACTATGACTCACCGGACCACCACCCCCACCACCACTGGTAACAAAGGCTCGCATAATAGTCATCGTCAGAGACTATGGATATTCAGACTGCCAGTCTACAAACACCCTACCACCACAATCGTCACCATTGTCGGCGGTTCATCACCATAGCCGATGGTCTATCGCCACTGCCACCACCACCCCCAATGCCACTATAGACGATGATGGTTCACCACTACTTCCATCGTCATAATTTTTTATTTAATTTCAAATATTTGTGCTAAATAAATATTAAAATTATAATTCCAACACAATTCTAATTCTAGAGAATTGGAATTGGAATTGAAAATCTCAATTCTAATTTCAATTCCTTACCCCAAACGGACCCTATAGATTTTGCTCCTGGATTTTTTAAAACAATTAAAAAGTTGAACCATGTGTTATTAGATACTCCACTCAAGCAAATTGTTTGCATAAGTTTCCTTTAACCTAGAAAAAATGATATGAACAAATTTCACCACTTGCTTTTTGTTAATCCCATATGAATATTGACTCATACTCGTTCAATTGAATAACAGCTTCCAATAGAATTTCATATGTTTTCATCAACTACAGAAGTTGCACTTTACCATTAAAAGGGTATTTTCCAAACTATAGTCCTTGAAAAGATGGGGAAAAAAATGGTTTGCAACTAAAGATTTTTTATAATTATTAGGCATTAAAATTAAGCTCTTTTATTAGTATTTTAGGTGTCATTTTATATTTAATTAAGATAGTTTCTGTTTAAATTAGATTAATTTTGATATAATTTTGAATTTTAATTTTAAATTAAGATTTAGTAAAATTTTGGTAGATTTAATAAGATTAAGATTTGATTTTGAATAATATTTGATTTTGATTTTGTTTAGATTATTGATTTTGATTATGATTTTATTTTGAATAAAGATTT
>CANXYC011079677.1:0-47664 GCA_948193065.1 Aleurites moluccanus | reverse complement strand
GATGTGCACATTGTATTACTGATACCCTAGCTAGGAGGGGTTATGGTCCTGGCCATAAGGTCTGATCAGCCTTATGCTTACTGATATAGATATGATACTGGAGACCTATATGGTCCATATATACGGATTACTGGAGATTGTATGATTTCTTTTCATACAGTCCATCCCTTTATTTGTCTTTCCATATGATACCGAGCCTATGTTTATTCCTTGGCTATACTGTAACCCGATTTTGATTCTAAACTCATATCTTATTGCTTACCATTGATATTTTATCACCATATACTTATATCTCATATATAATTATGTATGCATGCTCACTGAGTATTTTATACTCACCAAATTGTGGTTTTTAATTTTTACAGGGATGAGATAGAGAAAGCTGATTTCAAGTCAATTCATTTTCCGACTTGGGATGTCAAGTATATCGAGGTAGAATTGTATTTGTTAAAGGTCATAGTGACAATTCTTAGAGCTCCATGGTACTGTGTATAATTGGATGATTGAGTATTATAATGATGTATGAATAGTGAAATATTTAATGTTACATTGACATTCAAAATGTAATGTATAATGCATAATGATTGAAAATGTCAATGACAGTGATACTGAAATATAATAAAATGAAATTCACATGTTTTAAAAGAAATTTAGAAGTGCCATGTGTGATTATTGATTTGTAAAGTTGAGGGTATAAGGATGAAAAATTATTGAGAATGTAAAAAAATAATTTTAGTGCAGGCTGTGTAATTTATGAAAGCCCCAATTTTGGGTCTGGAATAGTCTTAAAATTACAAAGGAAACTCTGAAAAATTTTCTATAAAATTTTTAAGTAATAATTGGGATTTAACTATTAATGAATGGATTAAGAATGATTGATTGATGAATGGATTGTTAATGGGTTCTACGGGTTTCCGGTGACCTTAAGTCTACCAGTGCCCTAGGACTGTCGCTGCCCAGAAGTGGGTCGTGACAATTAATTATTCAGTTATTACTTCCTGTTATATATATATACAACTCAGATTCTTTATACAAAAATCATAGAGCTTCTATTGAGTTCAATACCAAAAGCTGAGGTTATACGTAGATAAATGTGATTCACAACAAAGGAAGACTGTAGCTGGAACTGCGTTTATCTATCGATCTCTTGAAAGAGAAAAATAACCACTAAAAGAGGTGAGACAAAACTCAGTGAATAACACACACACACACACATATAACCTTACTTGTGAGGCTTGGTTCTCACAAGGCAAGTTTAAGAATAACAATATATCAAAATAATAGAAGATTCGATAAATATGAATATAATGAATAAATAATCAAGTTAAGAAATATTGAATATAAGTTTCAAAGTTATACAACATCAATGAATCAATGTTTTAGTAATTATTAGCAATAACTACTGATAAATCTGGCAAAGACTATAGTTCGGTAGCATGCCTATTAATAAAGTCATACGATTGATCAGATCACATGGCTAGAACCTTACCCATCTCCTAGTTGGGGATGGCAATGTAATCTTATGCACAAATCTGATGATATTATATGTACTCCATCATATGAGTAGTTCCATTATTGCTAACATTCAAATTCCATATACAATGAATAATAATTTACAATTCATTTCAAAGGTTATTCAATAGGTATATAGTATACAAGGGATGTCAATATCAATTATATCAAATATGTAACATAACAGAAAAAGAATGTTGATGAAACAATTAAACGGATAAATGAATAAAAAATGAATACTTAGGGTTTGACATTCATTTAGGAACCACAACAAACAATGTATAATAGGATTCCTTGGCCATCAATGAACAAGGTGGTAGTATTCATAACAAATTGTCACACCCCAACTCCAGTGGTGTGATAGCTCTAGGGCAAGGACAGGCTTAAGGCCACTATAAACCCATAGAACACTCATATGCCTGGATCTCATACACAATATATATCCACATCATACATAGTTATCATCATGAATACTCGTTTCTATGAATCATGTAGTCATCATTCATACATTTCCATTCATCATCATATGATTTTCCTCTTATTCCTTACCGATCAAAAGATACATCCCACATCAATAAGGAACAAGGGCAACCCATAATATAACAATTGATACATCAAAATAATATCATCCTCAATATCTAACTACGGAGCTCTAGAGTATACTCCTCATACATATAAATACCATAATACAAAATAATGTATATATATATATATCAAAAGAATTACATAGAGTCTTCTTGGAGGAATGAATCAAAAAGCTTTGTCTTCTATATTAGCTCCCTCTCGAGCTACACTATCACCTGAAATCCAGAGAAGAGGAGTGAGTCTTCAACTCAGTAAAATATAAACATGCAATGCAAAGGTCAAGCCAAAGGAACATGGATATGGAAATATCATAAGGTTATGCTTATAAGAACATAAGTACTCATAATCGAATAGCACTATCAAATTATATGATAGAACTGTCATAATGCATCAGTAGCCTTGCTACCTTATCATGACAGAGTGCATCAATAGCCTTACTTCCTTATCGCAATATATATGTTTGGCCAAGCATATGCCTATAGCTCATGGTCCCCTTTAGGTAAAATACTGATAAAAACCCTATCAGCTAGGTTCTCAAAGTGCACAATATACCAATGAATTTATTCTAATTGAGAAGAGCGTTCTATACATATACATATCATAGGTCATATAGCTTGGATTTCAGAAAGAATCATATTGGTCACAAGACCATCAATATATAATCATGAATCATTCAATACTTCACTCATATTCATCTATTCTAACCATCCATTAACTTATCTTGAACTTAGATTAAAGTTTGGAATAATTATCTTGAATTCCTAAAAATGGAGAATCCTTGAGAAATCTGAAATCTTGATGTTCTTGAAGATTTGGTTCTTGATTCTTGTGTTAAGGGAGATGAAATAAGTGTTTGAGAAGAGTATTTAATGAATTTATATATGGTTGAAGTGTATTTATGAAGAAAGAAAGAGAAGGAAATGAAAATAAATGAAGTCTGGAAATGAAAAAGAAGGGTTGGATATTTATAGACTTGTGTCTTCAAGCCTGTGCGTAAGGACACTGCTCATGTTGGGTTCGAAACATTTCTTCACGACCGTGAAGGGACATTTCACACCTGTGAATACAAATCTGAAGAGTTGTCTAATTTACACATAAGCTTTTCTCACAGTAGTGAAAGATGTCTCACGCTCGTGAGGAAACTTCACACCCGTGAAAGCTATCTTCAAGGTGGTGAAAGGTATTTTCAAGGTGGTAAAAGGTATTTTTAGGGTGGTGAACTATCTTCAAGGTGGTGAAAGGTATCTTCACCCCCTTGAATAACCAATGGTGAAGAATTCTTATATTTTCTCCATTCTAACTTGTCCAAACTCAATCAAATTACACATACATATAATTAATACCTCAAAATCAACCACAACTCATCATGTCTCAATACATATAATCATTCTAGGAGCAATCTATACTCAATATAGCATTCTAAATGATTTACCATGCACATATAACATATACATGCTAACATTCATCAGATAAATAAACAAATGCATATCTACTGTAACATTCCAAATACTAGGTATTACATTCTCCCCTCCTTAAGAAAATTCATCCTCGAATTTTAACACTTACCTTGCTCTTGTAATAAATAAGGGTACTTGTCCTCCATGCTCTATTCACTTTCCCAAGTGCACTCTTTTATTACTTAATTCCTCTATAAGATCTTAACCATTGCTATATATTTATTTCATAGTTTCTTGATCATTTGGTCCATACGTCAAGTTTTGCTGAAGGTCCACTGCCGGAACTTATAGCACATGAGAAGGATCGACGACATATTTCCGAAGCATCGATACATGGAATACCGGATGCACATTACCCATGTTAGGTGGTAAAGCTAGCTTATATGAAACCTCTCCAATCTTGCTCAAAATCTCAAAGGGTCCGATAAATCGTGGAGATAGCTCGCATCTCTTGTCAAACCATAGAACTCCTTTCATTGGTGAGATCTTTAAGAACACTATATCTCCAATGGAAAACTAAAGGTCTTTTCTTTTTGGATCGGCATAACTCTTTTGGTGACTGAAAGTTCTCTTTAATCTCTCTCGGATCAATGAAATCTTCTCTGATGTATATCTTATCAATTATGGTCCTTCGATATACTTTCCTCCAATCTCATCCCAACACAAGGGAGATCTATATGTCCTGCCATACAAAGCCTTATAAAGGGACATCTGGATCATTGAATCGTAGTTGTTATTGTAGGCAAATTCTATCAACAACAAGTGAGCATCCCAATTTCCTCCAAAGTCTAGAATGCACATCCTTAACATGTCTTCTAGAGTTTGGGTGGTCTTTTCTGATTGCCCATCCATCTGCGAATGAAATGTTGTGCTGAAATCAAGCTGTGTACCTAAGCACTCTTGCAATTTCTGCCAAAATCTCGAGGTGAACTGAGTACTTCTATCTGAGATGATCGAAATTGGAACTCCATGAAGCCTGACAATCTCATCAACATAAATCTGTGCATACTAAGAAACTGTATAAGTCATTTTGACTGGCAATAAGTGAGCTGACTTGGTCAATCTATCAACAATAACCCATATCGAATCATGGCCTCTTGAAGTCTTTAGCAATCCAACCACAAAATCAATAGTCACTCTCTCTCATTTCCATTCTGGCAATGTCAACTGTTGAACTAGCCCCGAAGTCTTTTGATGCTCAAACTTAACTTGTTGACAAATTAGACATTTAACTACATATTCTGTGACATCTTTTCTTTCCACTCCACCAATAAGAACTCATGATGTCGTGGTACATCTTTTTTGCACCTAGATGCATACTGTAGCTGGAATGATGAGCTTCCTTAAGAATCACATCTCTCAATCCATCCATAGCTAGAACACATAATCTATTTCCCAGTCTCAGTACACCATCCACTATGGCAAAGCCTGAAGCTCTCTCTGTTTCCACGTCATTTTTTAGCTTTACCAATTAAGGATCCTTATCTTGCACTTCTCTTATCTGATCAATAAGTATTGGTTTAACTTGAAAATAAGCCAGAAGCACACCCACATCTGACAAATCCAATCTAATCCCCATATCATGCAAACTTTGTACCTCTCTCACTAGAGATCTCCTACTAACTTGGATATGGGCTAAACTTCCTAAAGATTTTCTACTCAAGGCATCCGCCACCATATTAGCCCTTCCTGGATGGTACACAATTTCACAATCATAATCTTTTAGTAATTCCATCCATCTCCTCTGTCGGATATTGAGATTCTTCTACTAAAAGATATACTTCAAACTCTTATGATATGTGAAGATCTCACACTTCTCTCCATACAGGTAGTGTCTCCATATCTTTAACGTGAATACAACTACAACCATCTCAAGATCATGCGCAGAGTAATTTACCTCATGCTTCCTCAACTGTTTAGATGCATAGGCTATCACTCTACCATGCTGCATAAGTACATACCCAAGTCCCAGTCTCATGCATCACAAGACATTGCATATCCCCCTTCTCCTGATGGCAAAGCCAAAATAGGTGCCATGGTAAGACAAGTCTTCAACTTGTGGAAACTCTCTTCGCAAGCATCCGTCCATTGGAATTTCACTTACTTCTGAGTAAGCTTTGTCAAAGGTGCTACAATCTTAGAAAAATCTTGTACAAACCTCCTATTATACCATGCCAAACCCAAGAAACTTTGAACTTCGGAAACATTTTTAGGTCTGGGCTAATTAAAGATCGCATCCACTTTCTTCGAATCAACTTTAAGTCTTTCCTTACTCACCACGTGTCCAAGAAAACAAACATTATCGAGCTAAAACTCGTACTTGGAGAACTTGGAAAACAACTGATGCTCTCTCAAGGTTCGCAATACAATCTGAAGATGTTCTTCATACTCCTTCTTGCTCTTAGAATATACAAGGATGTCATCGATGAATACAATGACAAACGTCCAGAAATGGCCTAAACACCCTATTCATCAAGTCTATGAATACGACTGGTGCATTAGTCAATCCAAATGGCAACACTAAGAACTCATAGTATCCATATCTAGTCCGAAAAGACATCTTTGATACATCCTCATTCTGAATTCTCAACTGATGATAACCTGACCTCAAGTCTATCTTAGAGAAATTACTAGCACCTTGTAGCTGGTCAAACAAATCATTTATCCTTAGCAAATGATACTTGTTCCTGATGGTAACCTTGTTAAGCTGCCTATAGTCGATACACAATCTCATAGAACCATCTTTCTTCTTCACAAAGAGCACTGGTGCTCCCTATGGTGAACTACTAGGTCTGATGAATCCCTTGTCAAGCATATCTTGCAATTGAACTTTCAATTCTTTCAATTTAACTGGTGCCATACGGTAGGGAGGAATAGAAATCGGACTTGTGCCATATAGCAACTCGATATTGAACTCTATCTCTCTATTCGATGGCAACCCTGGTAATTCTTCAGGAAATACATCTGAAAACACACTAACTATTGAAATTTGCTCCATGGCTTTCACTTCCTTCTGAGTATTTTGGATATAAGCTAAATACCCTTAGCAACCCTTTCTCAACAACCTTCTTGCCCCATTGACAGATATCACATTGTATGGTACTTCGCTTCTCTCCCCTTGAAATTCAATCTCCTCACCAGAAGGTAGCTTGAAAACTATCTTCTTCCCATTACAATTTATGGTAGCATAGTGCTTAGACAACCAGTCCATACCTAAAATCACATCAAATTCTAACACAGGCAATTCAGTCAAATTTATATTCAAGTTCTTGCCACCAATGCTAACCACACATGAGGGATAAAAGTTTTGAACTTAAATCTCCTCATCTAAAAGAGTAGAAATAATCAGCACAATTTCAAGCAACTCACAGGGCACATGCAATTTCTTAGCAAAACATGATGACACAAAGGAATGCATAGCTCCTAAATCAAACAAGACTCTAGCATTCGAAGCTTGGATCAGAAGAATACCTGTAACAACTGTGTTGGATGTCTGGGCCTCATGCTGTGCTAGAGCAAAAACTCTGCTAGAGGAAAAACTTTGTCTCTGCCTCTACCCATAGGAATTGACCCTGAAGCCTGAGCCACATGCTGACCTGACCCTCTGCCAGCCTCTCGAGTCCTGTCCAAAATGCCTCGGCCTACACCTGGTTGCTAACTAACACTCCTCTGCCTATCCATCTGAACTGTAGTCTGAGAAGCCTGAGGTCTATCTCTAAAGGATGGTTGTGGATAATTCTTGAGTAAATGACCTTGTTGTCCACACCTAAAGCATGCTCCTATCACATAATGACAAAGGCCATTATGAAATTTACCACACGTAGAACACAAAGGTTTAAGAGTCCTGGATGGTGCAAAGCTAGCTGAACCATGGCTCATCTAAGAAGTGGGTCCAAAAATAGGCCGACTCTATTGTGGTCTCTTTGAATGTCCTCTATACCCACTCCGAGAAGCTGACTGATGAATTACTTCCATACTTTTCATCCTACTCTCTTGTTTAGAAGAACTGCCTATTTTAACTTTCTTCTTCTCAACTTTTTCAGATCTAGCTTCCATCTCTCTATTCTTAATTACTCTAGCTTTATCCACCAGCTTAGAGTAAGAGTCAAACTCAAAAGCTACTAGGAGTTTAAACAGTGGAGCCACTAATCCTCTACGAAACCTTTGAATCCGTGATGCTTCTATAGGCACCAAAGCTGGAGCAAATTTGCTCAACTGACTGAACTTCCTGGTGTACTCTGAAACACTCATACCAGGTGTCTGAACTAATCTTTCAAACTCTATGGATTTAGCTTCTCTCATGCTCTCTGGAAGAAATTCATTCAACACCAATTCCTTGAATCTTTCCTAAGAAAGATCTTCATTTCCTCGAAACATACCAGAAATGCTTTTTTTGAACCAATCCTTGGCCTCAGCTTTCATTAAATAGTCCATAAACTCTATAGCTCTTCTATCGAGAATCCACAGAATCTGTACTTTCTATTCGATTTCTTCTAGGAAATCTATAGGATCCACCTCACCTTTATACTCTGAGGGCTTAAGCTGAAGTAATTTCTCGAATGATACCTCTTCCACTTAAGGTACAACGGGTGGTGGAACTGCTAGAGGAACTAGAATCTCTGAAGCCTGCACTGGAGGTACCTACTGCTGTCTTTGCTGAGTAATAAACTCTGCTATTATTGCATAATTTCTTTGCAATTGTTCTAATTCTTGAGCCATATTAGCCACATCTACTAGCGGCACAGGAGGAACCTCATCACCTCCATTTCCACCAATAGAACCTTCTTCAAAAGGCAAATCTCATCTAGGATGGCCTCGACCTCATCCTCTACCACGTCATGAAGGCATCTCAATACTGATAAGAAAAACAAATAAGATCAAACTCACTATGCACACTTAATGCAGATATATACCAAAGGAAGACACAACACAAACAAGACATAAATCCTATGCTCCGTAATTATCTTAATCAACACTTATACTATGGCTCATGCACATCTATCTATCTTTCTATCTTAAAGATTGTAAAACTATATCTTTGATACCACCTTTGTCACACCCCAGCTCCAGTGGTGCAATGGTCCTAGGGCAAAGGTAGGCTTAAGGCTACTATAAACCCGTAGAACACTCATATCTTGGATCTCATATACAATACATATCCACATCATATATAGTTATCATCATAAATACTTATTTCTATGAATCATGTAATAATCATTCATACATTTCCATTCATCATTATATGATTTTCCTTTTGTTCCTTACCAATCAAAAGATACATTACACATCAATAAGGAACAAGGGCAACCCATAATGTAACAATTCAAACATCAAAATAATATCATCTTTAACATCTAACTACGAAGCTCTAGAGTATACTCCTCATACATATAAATGCCATAATAAAAAATAATGTATATATATCAAAAGAATTACATAGAGTCTTCTTGGAGGAATGAATCAAGAAGCTTTGTCTTCTATATTAGCTCCCTCTCGAGCTACATTATCACCTGAAATCCACAGAAGAGGAGTGACTCTTCAACTTAGTAAGATATAAACATGCAATGCAAAGGTCAAGCCAAAGGAACATGGATATGGAAATATCATAAGGTTATGCTTACAAAAACATAAGTGCTCACAATCGAATAGCACTATCAAATCATACAATAGAACTGTCAGAATGCATCAGTAGCCTTGCTACCTTATCATAACAGAGCACATCAGTAGCCTTGCTATCTTATCGCAATACATATGCTTGGCCAGACATATGCCGTAGGTTTCCAAAGTATACAATGAACCAATGAATTTACTCTCATTGGGAAGAACATTCTATACATATATATGTCATAGGTAATATAGCTTGGATTTTACAAAGAATCATATTGGTCATAAGACCATCAATATATAATCATAAATCATTCAAGCTAGCAAATAAGTTTCACATGAGCTTGGTCCAAGGAAGAACGACCAAGTCATTTACAACATATAAGGTGTTTATATGAAACAATTTATCATTTGTTTAAGAACATCATTAGAAATTCATTTAATAGGTTCACAATACAATATTTCGAAACATGAGAATCATATACATGAATATTAGGAAGGATTAAATAATCAATTTCAAAGAAACAATATGTATATGCAATGTTCATACTTACCTCAAAGCAATTTATCCTTGTATTTCCCTCAATTACTTATACATTCAATAATCTCCTCTATTTCCTTGAATTCTCTTCTCCTATGACAAATCCCCAAATACTCACAATTAGGGTTTATACCCAACAATGTTCATACAAGATAAATCCTTATGATTATAATCATCTTTTAGAATCCTAATATATTTTCTAACATCAACTTAATCACTTATTAAAGAAATATGGAAGATTGGGATGAATAGCTACTATTCACCCAAAACCCTAAATCCATATATATCTTGCTTATAATCCATAATAAATACTAACAATGTTCTTAAACATCAATACTCAACTCATATTCATCTATTCTAACCATGCATTAACTTATCTTGAACTTAGATTGAAGTTTCGAATAATTACCTTGAATTCTTGAAAAAGGAGAATCCTTGAGAAATCTAAAATCTTGATATTCTTGAAGGTTTGGTTCTTGATTTTTGTGTTAAGGGAGATGAAATAAGTGTTTGAGAAGAGTATTTAATGAATTTATAGATGATTGAAGTGTATTTATGAAGAAAGAAAGAGAAGGAAATGAAAATAAATGAACTCTGAAAATGAAAAAGAAGAGTCGGATATTTATAGACCTGTGTCTTCACGCCAATAAATAGGGTTCACGGCCGTGAAGGCCACTGCTCATGTTGGGTTCTAAATATTTATTCACGACTGTGAAGGGACGTTTCATGCCCATGAATACAAATCTGAAGAGTTGGCTAATTTACATATAAGATTTTCTCACGATGGTGAAAGATGTCTCACACCCGTGAAGAATCTTCACGCTCGTGAGGAATCTTCACGCCTGTGAAAGCTATCTTTAAGGTGGTGAAAGGTATTTTCAAGATGGTGAAATATCTTCAAGGTGATGAAAGGTATCTTCACCCCCCTAAATAACCGATGATAAAGAATTCTCATATTTTCTCTATTTTAACTTGTCCAAATTCAATCAACTTACACATACACATACTTAATACCTCAAAATCAATCACATTCTAGATCATCTACACATATAACATACATATGCTAACATTCATCAGACAAACAAACTAATATATACTCTAACATTCCAAGTGCTGGGTATTACACAAATTAATTTGAGTTGAATCACAAGTAAGAGAACATATATATATGTTACTCACCTCCAAAAATACCAAATGAAGAAGTAACTTCTGCTTTTAGCAAAGACAAAATGGATGGTCCAACTCTTCACTCTTATTTTTCTTTTCTTTTCTTTTCTTTCCTTCTTAAAGATATAACATAAATGGAATATATTTTAGCACTAAACTAACATAAATGGAATATATTTTAGCACTAAACTAACACTCAATTACACAATTCTAAAGTTAATTTTGAAAAAACCTTTGATTCTTAATTTTTGATTTTGGTCAGCCTTGTTTCTTTTATACATATCTCAAGTTATACTTATCTAATTGCTTCAATTCTTTTTTCTAATCAAACTAGATATATGAGGTTCTAACATATATAAAAATCAGATTTTTCTAGGCTCTATACAATTTATCGTAGAATTTTGAATACAGACTTGAAATCTATAATCTACCCTGCAACTTCTACCCAGACACTCCTCACTGTTTTGCTTATAACTCATTGTGTAGTTATCCAATTGTTGTTCTATTTTAGGAGATTTTAGATAAGACAAGGAGAAGATTTTTTATGTTTTGATTTTCTCCTGAATCAGGCCTTAAGTTCCTCAAAATTGTAAAATTCAGTAGGGTCTCTTAGCATAAATTCTAACCCGAAAATAATATAGACATAATATACAACTTTTATATTTTAAGAATCTTAAAATTCTAACTTTAAAGGTATAAAAACTCAACCCCAAGATTCTATCAAGTCATAGGAAATTCAGAATTTTCAAGGATTTACTTCTAATCTTACTTTCTTTCACTAATTAAACCTCTAAATTAACATTAAAACTCATTAACTCAAACTATAGAGTTATTTAAGATTTTACCACTTGAAGTCCTTTAAAAACCTTCTTTTAACTGTCTACAAATTTGATGAAGAAAATAAGTTTTGGAGATAGAGGTCTAAAAATTGATGAAGATGGAAAGTGATTTGAGTGAGTGAGATGAAACAAAATTTTTGAAGAATTTGGAAATGAGAATTTCAGCCAAAGTTTAGGGAAGAAGATGAAGATGATAAATTTTTTTTTTCTAATTATATTTATTTGTCATAATTAGTAACAATTAAGAATTTAGGAAAAGAAAATTTAAAGAAAAATAAAAAGGTTTGAACTTAGAATAAGTTTATATCTAAATTATTTTTGATGAAATAAACAAATTATTTTTTTGTTGAAAATTCTTCCACTTGGCCGGCCACCTTACCCATTTAATTTTTTTTTTAATTATTGATCAAAGTTTGACTCCATTTCTCTAAAATTATAAAATTGTCATTTTCTTCTTCTTATTCTTTTATCTCTTTTACTTCTCAACTAAAGCATTTAGATTTTATTAATTTCACTCAATTATATTTTTAACTTATTTATTGTTCATCCAATTTTAGGTGTGCAAAGAAAAATTGAGTAAAAGAGTGCTTTCGAATTTATTAAAATCGAATACCGAAAGGTGTTCAAACTTAGTTTTTTTTTCTTTTAAGTCTTTTAATTGATTTAACTAATTAACACTCTTTCTAATTCCATTTAATCCTCTAATTATTTTTCAAGCTGCAAAGCTACCCAACTTAAGTTATCTGTAATTAATTCTAAGTAATGCACCTTCTAGAATTTATGAAAAATCTCCTACTAATACTCGCTTCCCGTAACTAGGTTTTAATCATTTTAAATTTTTAATTAGGGTTATTACATTCTACCCCCTTATAATAAATTCATCCTCGAATTTAAAAATACACTTACCTCATACAAAAAATAACTGGGAGTACTTATGTCGCATATCTGATTCAGTTTCCCAGGTGCACTTTTCTACACTTTGATTTCTCAATAGCACTTTCACCATTTGAATTTCTTTGTTTTTCAATCTCTTTACTTGTCTATCTATAATTTGAACATGAATCTCCTTATACGACAGATCTTCATCCACCTCTATCTCTTGCACTGGAAGAACATGTGATGAATCTGATATATACTTCCTCAGCATAGAAACATGGAAGACTGGATATACGTGGCTTAAGCTAGGAGGAAGAGCTAAGCGATAGGACACATTTTCAACTCTATTAAGCACCTCAAATGGTCTCCCATATCCAAGTGACAACTTCCCCTTTTTGCCAAATCTCATAACACCTTTCATAGGAGAAATTTTGAGAAACACATGGTCACCAATAGAAAAATGCACATCCTTTCTCTTTGGATCCGAGTAGCTTTTCTGCTGATTGAAAGCAGTCTTTATTTTTTCTCTAATAATTGGCACATTCTCCATTGTCTCTTGGATCAATTCAAGGCCTTCAATTGCCTTCTCTCCTGGTCCAATCCAATAAACTGGTGATCGATACTTCTGGCCATATAGTGCTTCATATGGTAACATACCAATGGTGGAATGGTAACTATTATTATATACAAACTTTACCAAAGGTAAATACTTATCCCAACTACCTCCAAAATCCAGAACACATAACCTCAACATGTCTTCTAATGTCTAGATGGTTCTTTCTATCTGTCCATCTGTCTGCAAATGAAATGCAGTGCTGAAATTCAACTGTGGCCTCCTGAAATTCTGCCAGAATTAGGAAATGAACTGAGTACCTCTATCTGAAATGATGGATATTGACAACCCATGCAACCTTACAATCTTGTCAATGTACAATTGAGCGTACTAAATTGTTGTAAAGGTTGTTTTAAGTTCCAAGGAATGTGCTGACTTTATAAGCCGATCCATAATGTCCCAAATAGAATCATATCTCTTTACAGTTCATGACAAGCCAACAACAAAATACATAGTCATCTGCTCTCATTTCCACTTTGGCAGTTCAATTCTGTAATAAACCCGAAGGCTTAGTGTTCAAATTTTACTTGCTGACAAGCTAAGCAAGTAGCTACATACTTAGCCATATCTTTCTTTAACCCTGGCCACCAATAAGTACTTTTCAATTCATATACATTTTTGTTGCTCTAAGATGAACACTATATGGTGTATGATGAATCTCCTATATAATTCTCTCCCGGAGTCCATCGACATAAAGTACACTCCATCTACTACCCAATTTCAATATCCCATTTTTCACTTCAAAGTCAGAAGACTTCTCAGTTAATTTATCAATTACTCATTTCTTCACATCATCTTTCAATTTCACCAGATACGGGTCCTTGTCCTGTGAGACTTCAATTTCATCAATCAACATTGGCCTCACCCTAAAATGTGCAAACACAAAATGTGAATTTATGACTTCAAACTAAATACCCACATTAAATAATTCTTTCAATTGCTTGATCAGTGGTCTTCTATCTATAACTATATGAGATAAACTATCTATCGACTTTCGGCTTAAAGCATCTGCCATTACATTTTTTTTACCAGAGTGATACAATAACTGACAGTCAGAATCATTCACCAATTCAACCCATCGTCATTGCCGTAAATTCAAACTCCTTTTTTTGTAGGATATATTGAAGGCTTTATAGTCGGTGAAGATTTCACACTTTTCCCCATAAAAGTAATGCCTCCAAATTTTTAAAGCAAATACCACTTCTGCCATCACCAGATCATGTGTGAGATAATTTACTTCATGTTTCTTCAATTGCCTGGATGCATAAACAATCACATTTCTATGTTGCATCACTACACATCCAAGTCCTACTCCTGAAGCATCACAGTAACAGTAAATCCACCAGTGCCTGACGACAATGCTAATACTAGAGCTGTAGTGAGACAAGTTTTGAGCTTCCGAAAGCTCTCTTCACAGACATCATCCCACTGAAACTTAACTTGTTTTCTTGTCAATCTGGTTAATGATGCAACTATTTTAGAGAAATCCTTCACAAATCGACGAGAATAGCCGGCCATACCTAGAAAATTGCAAATTTCTGTCACATTAGATGGTCTAGGCCATTCTGCAACTGCTTCAACCTTCTTATGATCAAATTTAATACCCTCACCATTGATAACATGACCTAGAAAGCACACTTCTGAAAGTCACAATTCACATTTTGAGAATTTAGCATACAATTGATATTCCCGAAGGGTCTGCAATACCATTCTCAAATGTTGTTCATGTTCCTCCTGGCTTTTAGAATAGACAAGAATGTTATCTATAAAACCAATAGCAAATCTATCCAAGAATGGTTTAAATACCCTATTCATAAGATCCATAAACACAGCATGGGCATTCGTCAATCCAAATGACAGTACCAAAAATTCATAATGCTCATATCTAGTCAGAAAAACTATCTTCTGTAATGATGATAGCCCGACCGAAGATCTATTTTTGAGAAGTAACTAACACCTTGTAGCTAATCAAATAGATTATCGATCCTTAGTAAAGGATTTTAATAATCGTCTTATTCAATTGCCGATAATTAATACACATCCATAAAGATCCATCCTTCTTCTTTACAAACAAGACCGATGCTCCCCAAGATGATCTACTAGGCCAGATAAACTCCTTATCAAGTAGCTCCTGTAACTGCAATTTCAACTCCTTCAATTCAGTTGGTGCCATTCGGTACGGAGGAATAGAAATATGGTTAGTTCCCAGAAAAACTTCAATCTCGAATTCAATTTCTCTTTTTGGTTGCAATCCAGGTAATTCCTCTGGAAACACATCTGGAAATTCATTCACTATTGGAATTTGATCCACCCCTGCAACAATCACTCGGGTATCTATCATATGAGCCGAATAGCCTTGGAAACCTCTCCTTAAAAGCTTTCTAGCTCCTATAACAGAAATAATGCTAGACAAATTACCAAACCTTTTGCCTTAAAACACAAAGCTAGATTGTCCATCTAGCTTGAACTCCACTCTCTTCCCATAACAATCAATAGAAGCTCTATATTGTGCTAACCAATCCATACCCAATATAATATTTAGTTCTAACACAAGCAATTCTACTAATGTCACTAAAAGTTTTCTCCCTTTAATCTTTACTACACATATCATATTCCTGATCTACAATAACAGTTTTACCCAAGGGTGTAGAGACCTCCAATGGCAACTCCATTTTTCTATTACCCTTAATTTCTTTGCAAAAGTCGAAGATACCAATGAATAGGTAGTACCCGAATCAAATAAAACTGAAGCCAAATTATTCTAAATCAGAATTGTACCTTCCACTGTGGTATTTGATATATGAGCCTACTGTCGATTGAGGGCAAACATTCTGCCCTGTCCTCTGCCATTAAGTAACTGTGTAAGTGTAGCAGTAGTATTCTGGCTTCTGCCTATAGCTCGTCCTCTCCCTCTTAGATGTCCCATTGGAAATATTTTACTAAAACAAAATCACAAGATTATAGATCAATTAATGGTATGCAGAATACACACGTAACAGATAATTTACAATTTGATGATATAGGAATTTCTATCGCTCCATGGTTTACTTACATTTTACGACACATATACGTTATTAATTATGTTTTAATTTAATTCTTGCTCTGATACCAACTTTGTCACATCTCCCACTTTAGGAGATATGACAGTCCTAGGGTATAGGAAAGCGTAAAGCAACCTAAACCCGTAGAATCCCTATATACGTATTTTATGAAAAAAGGGCAAGGTTTTCTTTGAATTTTTTACGCTATTCCTGGAACCTACTTCTCCCTCCCTTCAATATAATTAAATCTACATAAAACAATAATCCTAAAGGTTCTCCTTATACCCTGTACTCCATTTTTAACAATTCAATATACAAAACACTTTAATAAATATCAAGTCGACACCCACATAATCACCTATATAAATACAGTTAAGTCATCACATTTTAATATACTAGAATTATTCAGTTATTACTTCATGTTATATATATATATATATATATATATATATATATATATATATATATATATATATATATATATATATCAGATTCTTTATATAAAAACCATGGAGCTTTTACTGAGTTCAATACCAAAAGCTATATCAGATTCTTTATATAAAAACCATGGAGCTTTTACTGAGTTCAATACCAAAAGCTGAGACTATACATAGATAAATGTGGTTCGCATCAGAGAAAGAGTGTAGCTAGAACCGCGTTTATCTTTCGATCTCCTGAAAAAGAAAAACAACTACTAAAAGAGGAGAGACAAAACTCAGTAAATAACATATATATATATATATATATATATATATATATATATATATATATAAAAATAATTGTGAGGCTTAGTTCTCACAAGGAAGGTTTAAGAATAACAATATATCAAAATAATATAAGATTCGATAAATATGAATATAATGAATAAATAATCAAGTTGGGAAATATTGAATATAAGTTTCAAGGTTATACAATATCAATGAATCAATGTTTAAGTAATCGTTAGCAATAACTGCTGATAAATTTGGTAAAGACTACAGTCTGGTAGCGTGCCTGTCAATAAAGTCATACGATTGATCAGATCGCATGGCTAGGACCTTACCCCTCTTTTAGCTGGGGATGACAATGTAATCTTGTGCACAAGTCCGATGATATTATATGTACTCCATCAGATGAGTAGTTCCATATACAATGAATAATAATTTACAATTCATTTCAAAGGTTATTCAATAGGTATATAGTATATAAGGGATGTCAATATCAATTATATCAAATATGTAACATAACAGAAAAAGAATGTTGATGAAACAATTAAACGGATAAATAAATAAAAAATGAACAATTAGGGTCTGACATTCATTTAAGAGCCACAACAAATAATATATAACTAGGATTCCTTGGCCATCAATGAACAAGATGGTAGTATTCACAATAAATTAATTTGACTTCAATCAAAAATAAGATAATATATATATGTTACTCACCTCCAAAAATACAAAATGAATAAGTAACTTTTTCTCTTAGCAAAGACAAAATAGATGATCTAACTCCTCACTCTTTTCCTTTTCTTTTCTTCTTGAAGCTATAACACAAATGGAATATATTTTAGCACTAAACTAACGCTCAATTATACAATTCTAAAGTTAATTTTGAAAAACCCTTTGATTCTTAACTTTTGGTTTTGGGCAACCCTACTTCTTTTATTTATATCTTAAATTATACCTATCCAATTATTTCAATTTTTTTTTACTCAAACTTGATATCTGAGGTTATAAAATATCTAATAATTAGATTTTTCTAGGCTCTATACAATTTATAGTAGAATTTTGAAAATAGATTTGAAATCTGTAATCTACCCGACAACTTTTATCCGGACACCCTTTACTATTTTACTTATAACTCACTGTGTAGATATCCAATTTCTTTTTTGTTTTTAAAAGATTTTAGCTAAGATATAGGAAAATATTTTTTATGTTTTGAGTTTCCCCTGAATCGGACCTTAAGGTCCTCGAAATTATAAAATTATGTAGTGTCTTTCAGTACAAACCCTAACCCGAATCAGCCTTTCTCAGTGATCTATATCTTTCAATACAGCAAGAATTTGACAAAACTTCCTAAAAATCATATAATCTAGACATGTAAATATATAACTTTTATATTTTAAGAATCTTAAAATTCTAATCTAAGGGTATGAAAACTCAATCCTAAAATTTTGCCAATTCATAGAGAATTCAGAATTTTCAAGGATTTACTTCTAATTTTATTTTCTTTCACTAATTAAACCTGTAAATTAACATTAAAACTCATTAACTCAAACTATAAAGTTAGTTTAAGATTTTACCTCTTGAAATTATTTGAAGAATTTCCTAACTATCTACAAATTTGATGAAGAAAAGGAGTTTTAGAGATGGAGATATAAAAATTGAGGAAGATGGAAAGTGATTTGAGCGAGTAAGATGAAGCAAAATTTTTGGAGAATTTGGACATGAAAATTTCAACCAAAGTTTGGGGAAGAAGATGAAGATGATAATTTTCTTTTCTAATTATGTTTATTTATCATAATTAGTAACTAATAAGAATTTAGGAAAAAAATTTAAAGAAAAATAAAAAAGGTTTGAACTTAACCTAAATTTATGTCTAAATTATTTTTGATGAAATAAACAAATTATTTTTTTGATTAAGATTCTTCCACTTGGCCGGCCACCTTACCTATTTAATTTTTTTTTAATTATTGGTCAAAATTTGACTCAATTTCTCTAAAATTACAAAATTGTCATTTTCTTTTTCTTATTCTTCTATCTATTTTTCTTCTCTACTAAAATATTTAGATTTTATTAATTTCATTCAATTGTATTTTTATCTTATTCATTATTCATCCGATTTTAAATATGCAAAAAAAAACTGGGTAAAAAATTACTTTTGAATTTATTAAAAATTAAATACCGAAGAGTATGCAAACTTAGTTTTTTTTTTCTTTTAAATCTTTTAATTAATTTAATTAATTAACACTTTTTTTAATTTCATTTAATCCTCTAACTATTTTTTCAAGCTACCAAGCTACCCAACTTAGATTATCTGTAATTAATTTTAAGCAATGCATCTTCTAGAATTTATGAAAATTTTCTACCGATACTCACTTCCCATAACTAGATTTTAATCGTTTTAAAATTTTAATTAGGGTTATTATAAAAAAATTTAAAATTATATATATATTTACTAATTTAATTATAAAACTAATTCAAACATATGAACCCTCATGCAAAGCATGAGAAGATCCAATTAGTCCATTTTGAAAAGTTTAGAATATGGAAAAAATAATAAATAAAAGACTTGCCCTAGAAATCTTTATTATGTAATTTAAGAATCAAAATTTAACCGGTGAAGTTGAAGCTAGAAGTGATATTACTAGTATGGTTGTCAAAATCGGATCGAATCAGTCAATTGAATCAAAAAATTAGGAATTAAATTAAGGATCTGGTCAGTTAGCCCTCTTTTACCCATCCTCAAAGAATCGGATAAAAAATCAATAAATTGGGCAATGATGAATCGATTAAACCGAACTAATTTTTCAGTTCAGGCGGATTATTTTTTTTTTTTTTTTAAATGATGTCGTTTTTATCAAGTAAAAATATTATTATTTTGATTTAAAAGAAATTAAAAAACTTAAGTAGTTTCGTTTCAATTTTATCTGACGTCAAAACCTATCTGACGCTAAAATTATGACTCTATTGAGTGAGTAGATATTTAAGTAAGTAAATGTCTATAGCTTATTATATATATAACTTTTGACTTAATGTGATTGGATTGATACTATAAAAAAATATAATTTTATATAGATTTTTAATTTAGCCATAATTATATTATATTTATTTTCATCAAATATATAATAAAAGTCAAATTATATATACATATATATGTATATTGGTTTTTCTCAGGTTAACTGGTTTGATCTCAATCGGACCTCTGATCATCTGTTTTCACCGGGTTTGACATAAAAAAAATATAGATTTAATTCAAAAAAAAAAAAATTGGTTTATTTTTTCCATAT
Organism: Aleurites moluccanus; assembly: GCA_948193065.1. NCBI lineage: Eukaryota > Viridiplantae > Streptophyta > Magnoliopsida > Malpighiales > Euphorbiaceae > Aleurites > Aleurites moluccanus. Next base: position 27,441 of record CANXYC011079677.1, on the reverse strand, counting down.
CATAATCACATTGATTCAATTACGGCACATAAAAATAATTATGTTGCTTCCTGTCATAAACTAATCCGTTAACGACACATTTAATAAAAATATAAATTGAATATTGATTTTTCTTTTTTGATTTACTATAAGAGATTAGGGATTCAAAATTAAGATATTTAAACCCCTACCTTGAAATTTTACACTTAATTTCAAAAATTATATATCTCCTTAGTATTGGCTTCAGCAATTGATTATTTTATTTAAAATTTTATTTTATTAATTAAATTGAATTAATTATATTTAAACTGAATTTATTAAATTCTTATAAATTTTAAATTAAAAATATCACAAGGACATCACTTTATTTTTATTAGAATTAATAGAATTTTCTAAATATATTTATACTTTATGATTAAAATACTAAACATAAAATTTATTTATTAACGAAATAAATTTGTCACTAATATAATTTCAAATATTATGTAACTATATATCAATTGTCATTGACAATTTTGTAAAAATTAATAATTTTTATGTTGAATCTCCAACATGCACGACATTGTGCTTTCATTGATGATTTAATGAAAATTATTAGTCTTGATATTGGATTTTCAATATGCACAATATTTTTCTTTTATTAATGGTTAAATAGAAATTATTAGTTCTTATATTAGATTTTCATCGTGCATGATATTGTGCTTACATGCTATAAAATTAATAGGATTGAGGACTTGAGTGACAAATCTAGAGAAGGGGAAAAAGCAAACGCCCTTAAAATAATCTTTATTACGGAATTTTCGTAAAATTTAAATTAGAAGTGATATTGTCTAATAGAAAATTAATAAATAGGAGAATTTTTCTCTTTATCATTATTGTATTGGCTCAAATATGTATAGTGTGATGTCGTTTGTTAACCCATTATTAACACATTTAACACAAAAATTAATTTGAGGTATTTAAATTTAATTAATTTAGAAATTATCCTTTTACTGTTGGTTTTACAAATGAGCCCATCCAAAAAATTGACAAACTATAAACAACACTATAATGCTTTTGAGTGAAGATGGATATTCCGGTTAAAAGATACAGTGAGCGTTGATGATTCAAAACACATTAATTATATAGTGTTAAGTAAATTTAATATTTATTTTATTATTAAATAATGGATTTTGAGAAGCTAAATTGAGTTTTTTAATTCATGAGATATTCTTATATTATAAAGGGTATAAAACTAATTATTATTCATATTTTATGGCTGATGCTGATCTAAAAAAATTTAATCTGATAAAATTTGAAATTTTTTTAAATTAAATTTTTTAATAAGCTGAAAGTAGAAATTTATTTTTCAAAAATGGGATTTTAAATATTTTCAATCAATTATAATTTTGGGGCTTACTGGATAATAGGTCTCAACTATAATATTTTAAATTTTCACTTGCGGATTCAATTAATCAACTAATTTAATTTGTTAAATATAAAAATTGCAACATCTTGTGTAAGGATCCAATTTTTCATTTATTTCAAAATCATATTTTATAAAGAGTTTGATTTTTTTTTTTAAGAAAAATAAGATAATTTATTTTTGTTTTTCTAAATTATGTTTAGAATTCTTATTTTTAGAATTTTAAATCCTATTTTATAAGAATTTTATTTATTTATTAAAGATTTTTTTGGAATTAATTTTATATTTAATTAATTTTTAGTATACCTAAAAGTTATCATTTTTCAAATTTTAATATGTCAAAATGAAATACATTTTATAACAATTTTATTGATTATTTATTTATAAATTTTGGATTTAAAATGAATATTTTATAATTTTTTTTAAAAAAAGAAATTGAGTAGCCAACCAGTGATTACCGTGTGGCATCCTCGGGTTGGTTGCTCAATTGCCTAGAAAAGGCAAAAATTGCGGAAGAGAGAGAAGAAAGGGAAGAAGGAAGAGAGGAGAGAGAGTGAGAGTTGGGCAGCCGGTATATTTCCGGTCATAACTCCATCACCGGACATCTGTTTGCTGCACCTCCAATTGATTATAAAGTTAACATTCAGAAAAAGCCAATGGGATAAGAATCACTCTGATAGAACATCAGACAGTGCCGGACACGCCTCTCAAAATTATTGCTATAGATTTTGACCAACTTCAATGACTGAAATTTTAAATGATCATATCTCCCTTATCTGAAGTCTAATTTAGGCGATTCAAAATCAATTTGAATATTCTCTTCATAAGCTTTCTATTGATATTGGACTATGAGGAGATTACAATGGTGAAAAGAATCAGCCATAGAATCTAGAACTTTTTGGTGGTGATTTTGGTGAGATTCTGACGAGTTAACTGACATCTCCAGCATATTTGAACTCCTGAGTTCATTACCTTTCTAATGACTTCATCCATGCTTCATTTGGATACTAAAAACCTCTGGGCGGTAATACGTGTAGCAACTGTGAGAAATCTAGTGAGGCTCTGGCGACAACGTGTGAAACCCAAATTCCAGTAGCCTTAGAAAAATATTTTAGGATTTTCAGTACACAGGTAATTTGGAGGTAACTCCTTGAAATTAAGTTTTTATGCTGGTGTTGTGAGATATCTGAGTTTTAAATGTTGAAAATTTATGAAAATTGAACATGAAATATTATATGATAGTTAATTAAATTATTTAAAAATAAATTATATATTTGCTGAATAAAGATCGATAAGATTAGATGATTTATGAATATTTTATTTAATTTTAATAACTATATTATATAAATAATTGATAAAAATGTAATATGTTTTATGAATTACATTAGTCAATAAAATTTATTAAATATAAAGAGTTGCTTATATCTTTTGATTTTATAATGATAATAATTTATTAAGATAAATTAAGAAATATTTTGAAAATAATATCTGAAATTATATAATGTGTTATATGATGATTAAAATTTTGATTTGTGTACTAGTGCAAAAATTGCTTTTATTAGGAATGTATAATTAGTTTATTGATTCTAAAGAAATTATAAGTACAGTTAAATTTTTTCTGAAAGATATATATATATATATATATGGTTGTTTGAGTTGAAAATCGAGATAATTGAGTTATTATGATCAATTGAGAACTATGTGGACCTAATTTCTCTTTACAAAATATATCAATAAAGGAAGTTATTTAAAGGAATATATAAGCAGTCTTCAGGTGTGGTCCAAAATTAGGATTTGAAATAATTACGATATTGTTGAGTTTGAAGACCTATGAAGGGTCATTGAGTTGATATTAGTTGTTGTGAGCCCCGTTGCAATTTAGAAGGTTTTTTTTTTCAGCTTGGGAAATGTTTTAGTTATAGAGGAGATTCTGCTAAAATTTTGATAAATTATTTAGAGTCATTCAGATATAGCTTTAAACGTAAGGTTAATATTATTTGTATTTGAAGTTCCTTATATGTCGTCTAGTTTAAATGTTCCACACCTCTTATTAACCGTCAGTTATAAGATGCTCCAGAGAAAGCTAGTTGGATCGTAGTTGTATTATGGATGATATTTCCTAATATATTTTCCTGCTTCTATGCATCAACATATGTTGTTTGCATATATATGGCAATGCATTATGCATAATACTTGAACATTTTGACTTAAGTTTGTGTATGCTTCATAATATTTTGTGTTGTATATGGTGATTTTGATTTGATGAGTTATGACTAGCGTATGACGGCTTAGGACTTGTTCATCGCCCGACACTATTGTCAGTTGGGTTGGCACTGCCTACTTTAGTCTAGAGATGACTGAGACCCTATTGAAAGTCCCTTGACAACCAAGAGGGGGGATGAATTGGTTGTCTTATAAAAATTAATGATAACTTAAAATAAATAAAGAGAAAAGGGAAAAATTCACATAAAGAATTTATAGTGGTTCGGCCAAAATATGCCTACATCTACTCCACAAGACCACACTTGAATATTTCACTAACTTTGATCCTTTTATAGGTTAAAGATCAAATCTCAAAGTGTTTTGGCTCACACTAAACCTTACAAGTGTTTTACAAGAAGGCTCACACACAATCCAAAAGAATTACAAGAGATGAGAAAGAAATTACCCAATAATTTTTACCTAACTATCAGAAATTAATTACACTTCAACAACCTTGAAGTTTAAGCAATTAATTTTATTTTAAATAAGAAACTCAATTTTAAGTTCAAGAACACTTAAATACTTTGAAGGTATGAATTAATGCACAATAAATGATTGTTGTTGATATATTAACTTCATACCATCCCATATAAATAGTCATCAGCTTAAAAGAGCCATTTGCGTGTATTAAATGTCCATTTAATGCAAACTCACATCATTGTAACGACTATATTTTTGTCAATTTTCCAGATGTAACGGCAGCTACAAACAAAATAGCAAGTGCTATTTATCTTATATCGGGCGCGACTCAGTCTTGCAATGAAATCTTCACGGTTGTGACTTTTAGTATAGTGACAATGAATAGTCTTAGTAACGGGCACTACTTCACAAGTAGAGAGCGTGAGGATTTATCCAAATTTCAAAAGAATTTTTGTGTTTCTGAATACAAATAGTAGCAGGCGCTATGTCTTGACTTCTTGAACTCTTGAAAAAGGATTCAAATTTAGTGGTTGTGAATGCTTATGTAGCGACTGTGAATTACGTAGTAACGGGCATTACATCCTTAGTAGCAGGGGCTACGCTTTTAGACTCAGCTACTAGATCTTTCTGGATAGAATGTAGCGGCTGTGAATAAGATGTAGCGGGAGTTACTGATGAAAAAGTTGCATTATTAAAGAGATCCTTGCAAATAAACAAGCAAACAATATTAGATAAATAATTAGTTGTTTGTTCCCATCAAAATTAGCATGTTAGTTATTCAAAGTCTAACAATCTCCCCCTTTTTAATGGTGATAAATAACTTCAAAATGCAATAATTAAAAAATTAAACAATATAAATTTTGTTAAAGGTTCGGTACAAAACTCCCCCTGAATTTGTGCCAACAAAATATAAATTATTTTTTTTTTCCATTTTTATACTTCTACTCCCCCTTTATTTGAAAGAAATAAAAAAAGGTGTCTAATGAACAATGAAATGAGCAACAATTATTAGAAAGTATTATGAGCTTGTTGTAATCCCATCAAAAAAATTATATGAAGAGTAAGAATATATAGATGACGGATAACTTAAAACAGCAACACAATTGATAATTTAGACATTTAAAACATAATTGCAAGAAGTCATATGTAAATATTTAAAAAAGTTTTACATCCAATTGTTCCATACAAAAAGAAACTACAAAGAAAAAGATAATTAACAACAACAAAATCTAAATAGTAGGTGGATCATCTAAAGGATTGGGGCTGGAGACTGCATCATTTGATTCTGAAGCCGTAGAGGGAGAAACTTCAGTTTCGTGAAGGATGGCAGTTAACTTTCACTGCTGGCATCGAAGGCGATGTATTGATCCATTGATGAAAGTCTGTGTGGATGCAATCGCAGTGACTCGATGATCAAGAGTTTGAATGTGAGCAAGTACATTTTGCTCAAGTGAATCTATGCAACCAGTTATGAGTATAGCCAGCTGAGAGAAGTTTGTTAAAGGAGACACAGAAGAGGCTGAAGCAGCGGGAGGAGCAGGCTCAGAATCATCCTCACTGCTTTCTTCTGCTTCTTCTACATTTTTTTGCTGCATCAACCTCTCCTCACAAAACCCCATCTCGATTTTTAACCACAATTTTCATATTAGCAAGAGTAAGCAAACCAAGAAACTTTTGGTCATCATTTTGATGCATGAGGGGCTGATAGGAGATGGTTTCAGGGTTAAAGTGAAATTTTGGGTTTGGGTTGGTTTTGGTTATCTCAATAGTAATATGGGTGATCAAGTGTCCTAGAACAATATCACCAGTTTTTCTCTTAGATAACAAGTCGAGATGATCAACTAACCATCTATCGTATTCAAGCTGGCGATTGGTCTCAATGCACCATAAGAAAAGTAAGTCAGTTTTAAGGATAGCACTATAACTAGTGCCTCTAGCATTGATGATATAGGACATGATTATATGAATAATGTTGAGAATGGGACTCTTAATACTGGTGGATTTAGCGGTTCTAGGGTTAAATTTTACTTGTAAACTAGTGTAATACCCTAGAAAGTTATAACTCATATGCATGATTTAGTTCTCAGTATGTGGTTCAAAAGTCTTGAAATGATGAAAAATAATTTTAGAGACACAGTTAGAAAACGAACTAATTACTTTTTTGGAAATTGACAGTGTCGGGAACACTGCCGAGAAATTAGCTGTCCGATCAACAGAAGAATTTCTGAATTAGACCAGGGGTAAAAGATCACGTTAATGCATATGTAATTTTGGTAAAAAGAAAGAAGTGAAAAATATTTAGGAACAATTAAAAAGTAACCAATGGCAAAATCGTAAATAAAAGGAACTTTAAAGTGAATAGTGGAAATTGGTTCGTCGGAGTTACAGAATGACTCTGAAACCATTTTAATAAATAAGTATAAATTAAAATAAGTTTATTGATTCCCTACTTTGAAATCTAAATCCTGACAGAATTGTCAAAATAAATTACAGAAAAAATTTGGGTTAAAACCTAATTACTTGGAAGTTTAAGGATTAAAATGTAATTTACCATATGATTTTAGTATAAAAGCCAACACTTAGAACAAATTTCCATCTTCTTCCTTTTCTTTAAGTGGCCGAACCTCCATTCTTATCTCTTCTTCAACTTTTCTTCATTTTTCTTAAGAGAAATTGATAGAAAACTTAAATACAAACCTAGTTCTACCATTCTCCATCCTCAATTTGCTTGGAATCACAAAGGAAACCAAGGAGGAATTGATTGAAGGGTTTGGCTAGGCCACCACCTAGAGGTAACTAATTAATTTGTTTGTTTTTATAGTTTAATTAGATAATTTTAAGATTGAATTGAATGGGTTTTAGGTTAGATTGCATCAATTGATGCATTTTGATAGATATGCCTAATTTGCCTAACCTATTTGAAGTTGTTTTCCTTAGCTATATTGATTAGTATTAGTTAATATTAATTGATGCTAGATTATATTAATCGGAGGCTATTAGGTAACTAATTGATGGATTATTTGGTGTAGAATTCAAAGATTTGCCAAGTTACCCTAATTGCCTCATTTAAAAAATTGTGGTGGAAATCAAATTTTCAAAGCATTTGGAAGGTTTAGGTGAGTCTTATATACATCAAATAACATGCCTAATACCTTAGATTTATCATTGGAATGCATATGAAAAATTCATGTTTTGACCGAACCATCTAGCACTATTCATGTCTTTGATTTTTGCTCATTTTTTCTTTGAATTCCTTAGCTAATTTGATCCATTTTATGTTGTTTAATCTTGTTTATTTGATACCTATTGTGTTGTTGCCAATGTGGTTTGTGTGGATTGAAATGGGCAAGCTAAACTTGCACCTAAACCTAACCTAAAGGCTTGCCATTTTGTGCCCACCAAGTATTTGACAAAATGCCTAGTTGTTTTTGCCTTGGCCTATTGCTTTGTATTCCATAGGCCTACTATTTGAATGCCATCATTGCTAGCGACGTTGGCATGCCAATTGGCCTACCATTTTTCTTTGCCGAGCCAACTTTTGTTCCATGTCTTTATTGATTACCAAACCACTTGTCATTGATTATATATCATCTATTATAATGCCATTGATTCTATTGATAATTGATTAATTGATATTGAGCTTATTGATATGGAGGATACCATTATTGCATAATGGTGTCCATTGATATGTTGCTTCCTTATATTGATCTTAATGTGGCTTGACAGAGCTACCGCTCTGACAGGGTAGTGGAAAAATATTATCGGCGATGTGCACATTGTATTATTGGCGCCCTAACTAGGAGGGGTTATAGTCCTGGCCATAAGACTTGATCAGTCTTATGCTTACTGATATGGATATTACTGGAGACTGTATATTCACATATAGTCCATATTGATTCTACTGGAGATTGTATGATTTTATACAGTCCATCCTTTTATCTATCTTTCCATATGAAACTGAGTCTATGATATATTCATTAACTATTCTGTCACCTATTATTGATTCTGTATATTGTTTATCTTAACCTATTGGCGCCATTGTTCCTTTTATTACCTATTACTTATTTAGTGATGCATATAGATTTACTCAGTATCTTATATACTCATCTTTTGATTGTTTACCCATTTCAGGAGAGGAGTAGACTGTAGAATCTCGTCGTCTGTCATCCAAGGATTTCTGCTTGCTGTCATTTGATGTATATATTTTGAATTCTATATTTTGATGTTCATACTCTAGCTGCTCCATGGGGTATGTATAGGATAGTTAGGATATGAACATTTATATGTATGTAATGATATTATAAGATATATGATGATCATATGATATAATTTGATGACTGTTACAGCGAATCACATTAATTTACATAAAGAATGATAGAATGATAGAATTAATGGTAACTAAGTAAAAATTGATAATTAATTGATGGTTATAGATTATGCATGTGATACTGGGTTCTACGGGTGCCAGTCGCCATTAGCATCTCCCTCATCCTAGGACCATCGCGATCCGAAAATGGGTCATGACTAAGGTGGTATCAGAGGTCTAGGTTACAGACACTAAAGTTTAAGGTTACAGATGAATAGTACTTGAATTACAGAGGAATAGTGAATAAGTACAGAATGGGGTAGAATTAAGTAAACCATGGAGCATAAGATTTCCTTTGTCGTCTGTTATTGTTATCATCTGTTATATGTTAATATTCTGCATTTTTGTTATATTTTGAGTATGTTTCCATTTTTCCCGACAGATTACAGAGATGTCCGACGATAGGGACAGAGATACTCGAGAGGCAGATGTAACCTCTAATGAGTTATTGGTCAGGGAGATTTCAGTATTAGAGGGTTCGTCTAGATCCCGATGGACTTCAGAGGATACAGAGAAGGCGATGATCCCTAGAGGATTGAGATGATGAGGGGGATGATGGAGTTACGTAGAGAGTTGGCTGATTTGAGGCGGCAGCATCAGAATGTACTGCCACCACCAGTGGTACCAGAGGCAATACTAGTTGCACCTACTCCTGTGCAGCCAATTAGGGTTCCTGAGGAGCCTGCTGTACAGGGAGGCCGTAGAGCTATTGAGGAGGGTGGTGTATCCATGTTAGCTTTCTGAAGCTAAACCTGCTTGAGTTCAGAGGCGACAAAGTCAATGACCCTGTGGATTTCTTGGAGGAGATTGAGAAGGTAGTTAGGAGACTACCTTGTTCTGAGTTGAGAGCAGTAGAGCTTGTTGGGCTGTTACTGAAGGGGTAGGCTTGGACTTGGTATTCTAGGAGGATGGAGCCCAGGCTAAATAGTGAGCATCCACCTACATAGATTGAGTTTCGACAGGGGCTTATTGATGAGTTTATTACAGAGGGGGTGAAGACCCACAACTTGATTCAGTTTGAGCAGTTGGAGCAGTGTAGCAGGTCTGTTGAGGAGTACGCAGAGGAGTTCTTTAGGCTGAGTAAATATGCTACTCACATTGTACCTACTGAGGTGGATTTGATCAGTAGGTTTAGAAGGGGTCTTCATGCTGCACTTCATAATGTATTGCTAGCTACAGAGTTTACTTCTTTGAGGATAATTATTGATAAGGCGACACAGATGGAAGAGAAGTATAAGACTGAGAGGGCAAAGAGGGACCAAAAGAGGAAAAAAGGTCTAAGATCTCAGGTTAGGAGGGGGGAGAGCTGCTCCCAACCTAGGCAGGCAGAGCCAGTGCCACGATTTGATCAGAGATCTTCAGCCAGTAGTCAGAGGAGGAGAGTGCAGAGTAGAGGACTACCAGTGGTTCAGTCAGCACCTGCCTATTCTTAGAGTTCTTCGAGACCAGCTACACAGACACCTAGTATTCCTAGTTGTGGGTTTTATTGATGGAGACATAGAGGGGAGTGTTGGAGACAAATTGGTACTTGTTTGAGGTATGGCCAGCAGGGTCACTATGCTAACAGATGTCCATTGAGGGGTGAGCAGTAGCCATCTGCTACGGTATCTCAGCCGACAGTACAGATGAGTTAAAATGTGGGCAGAGAGGCAACAGGAAGAGGTAGAGACAGAGGAGGACAGGCTTCTAGCAGTAGTCAGTCCCCAGTGGGTAGGGGTCAGAGTAGAGTATTTGCAGTCAACACTCAGGAGGCTCAGAGATCAGATAACGTGGTTAGAGGTACTATTCTGATTCATAATGAGATTGTAGATGCTTTATTTGATTCGAGTGCTACTTATTCCTTTGTGTCACCACACTTTGCACCTAAATTGAATAAGGAAAGGAGATTGTTAGATGTGCCTTTAGTGATTGCTACTCCTATGGGTGAGAGTGTTGATGTGGACTATTACTATCCTGACTGTGTGATTGAGATTAATGATAACATATTACGTGCTGATTTAATTGAGTTGCCTGTATTAGAGTTAGATGTGATTTTGGGTATGAATTGGCTTACGAGGCATCGGGCAGTTATCGATTGTTATCGGAAGAAGGTCAGGTTTCAGCCTGAGGGGCAATCAGAGTTTGAGTTTCAGGGTGATATCCGGGAGTTCAGGGTTAATCTGGTTTCTGCTATCCAAGCCAGAAGGATGATTGGGTAAGGTTGTTCAGCCTATTTGGCTCATGTGATAGATGTACAAAAGTCTTCTGTACAGCTTGATCAAATACCAGTACTTCAGGAGTTTCCTGATGTATTTCCTGAGGAGTTGCTAAGATTGTCCCCAGATAGGGAGATTGAGTTTGAGATTGAGGTGCATGCAGGCACTAATCCTATATCCATTCCTCCATATAGAATGGCTCCAGCTGAACTGAAGATATTGAAGGTGCAGTTACAGGAGCTATTGGATAGAGGGTTCATCAGATAGAGTAGTTCTCTTTAGGGTGCACCGGTATTGTATGTAAAGAAGAAAGATGGTTCTTTGAGATGTGTATAGATTACAGGCAACTGAATAAGGTGACAGTGAAGAACAAGTATCCATTACCTCAGATAGTTGACTTGTTTGATCAGCTGCAGGGTGCTAGCCATTTTTTGAAGATTGATTTGAGGTTTAGATATCACCAGTTGAAGATTAGGAAGGGTGATATACCTAAGACTGCTTTTAGGACTCGATATGGGCATTATGAATTTTTGGTGTTGCCATTCGGGTTGACCAATGCACCGGCTGCTTTTATGGATCTAATGAACAGGGTGTTCAGGTCATATTTGGATAAGTTTGTCATTGTATTTATTGATGGCATAATTATCTATTCTAGGAGTGAGGAGGAGCATGTGGAGCATCTAAGGATTGTGTTGCAAACACTTCAGGAACATCGGTTGTATACTAAGTTATCTAAATGTCAGTTTTGGCTAACCGAAGTGTGTTTCCTTGGGCATGTGATATGCAAGGATGGTATTAAGGTGGATCCTTAGAAGATTGAAGCAGTAGCAAATTGGCCCCAGCCTACCAGTGTTTCAGAGGTTTGCAGTTTTCTGGGTATGGCAGGGTATTACAGGAGGTTTGTGAAGGATTTCTCCAGGATTGCAGCTCCATTAACTAGGTTGATGCAGAAACAGGAGCGTTATTTATAGACTGATGAGTGTGATCGCAACTTTCAGAATTTAAAGTATTACCTCACCAGTGCTCTAGTGTTAGCATTGCCATCAGAGGGGGAGAAATTCAAGGTGTATTGTGATGCTTCTCGGATTGGATTAGGGTGTGAACAATAGGGTGATTACTTATGCTTCTCGTCAGCTAAAGAAGCATAAAGTAAATTATCTGACACATTATTTGGAGATGGCAGCGGTGGTATTTGCATTGAAAATTTGGAGGCACTACTTGTATGGATCAAAATGTGAAATATATACTGATCATAAGAGTTTACAGTATATATTTCAGCAGAAGGATCTGAATCTTCGACAAAGCATATGGGTGGAGCTACTTAAGGATTATGACTGTGAAATCCTTTATCACCGGGGTAAAGCTAATGTAGTGGCTAAAGCACTGAGCAGGAATTCCATGGGCAGTCTAGCTCATATCATGATTGGCAGAAGACCCTTGATCCAAGAGATGAGGGATTTGGCAGATATAGGTGTGGAGTTGGATTTGGGTTCCCAGGATCGAAACCAGGCTCTGATAGCCCAATTTTAAGTGAAGTCACTATTGCTTGATGATATTAAAGTGGCTCAAAATAGGGATCCTTATCTACTGAAGCTCAAAGGAGTGGTACAGAATGGGAAGATGACAAAGTTTACAATGGAGGATGGCGTACTGAAGTGTGGGAAGCGTATATGTGTACCTAATTTTGATGGGCAACGGGATCGGATTATGAGAGAGGCTCACTACTCAGCATATAGTGTACATCTGTGAACACTCATTTTTTACACCCTCGGACTCACATCAACCCGAACGGCATTCCCTGGAACTAAGACTGCGCTCGGAGAGACTCGGAACGGCCATAGAACGAAGCTGGAGCGCAGGTGCCACCCTCTAGGCTTGGCATTGCCGCCACCCCCTCTGGGCGGCAGCTGCCAAGCCCAGGAATGCCCTGCTGCGATGCCGCCCTCCTTCATACCCTATGCCGCCAAGGCACTATGGCGGCGCCGCCATCCCCTTCTGGCGGCAACAGCTCTTCTTGCCGGCTGCAGCGACGTTCTGCACTTGATTTCTTCCGAATCCCACATCGAAAAATGATGGGATTCAACCCCCTAGGCTCCTATTATAAATAGAGAGCCTCCCCCCACCTTCCAAACACACAAAAACACACGGTGACACACAGAAACACACTGAGACTCGCAAAAGGCAAGGAAAAAAGGCCAAGAAATAGTTTTCATCACTAGATTTCGCCTTTTTTCCTCTCCAAGCGATATTTTCTTCTTCTTTAGCTCTCTTTCAATTTTAAAGAGTTGCCAATAGGGGCGTATTGAGCCTCTCAGTTGAATTTTTCCTCGAAGCAAGGTCCCGACTCATCGCCTCGAGGCGCCATCCGATCCAAGGTGGAACTCCGCTCCGGAAGAGCACTCCGCCCGCCAGCATCCCTCCAAGCAAGGGCCAAGGTACGTCTTCTAAACTCATCTTCTTTATTTTAGTAGAGCATTAAAATAAGGAATCAAAACATGATAAATTGAGTATAAAATCAACCCTCCTTCGCGAGAAGGAAGAACTGCGTGGGTTTTGATTCCCATTCGACGGGATACGCAGGCAAGTTGTATGAAAGCTTCAAATCCAAAAAAAGACAAAACTATCCCTTTCCCTTAATTATTTGCTTAACTTTATTTATTGTATATTATTTGGGGAATGTGTGATCATCCTAGAACCCATAAGGGCTAGAGTTGATATCCCCTATTTTCAAGGTATTTAAGATGTAATAATTAACTTTTAAATAACTTTCTTTTAATTACTTTACTTGCTTATGATTACATTGTGCATATATTTGTTTACTTGTTCATGCATCTTATTCAATTGTTCATAAAAATAATTTTAAATCAACGTTAAAATTGAAAGCCAAGTTCAACCAAAAACCTAGTCCCTGAATCCTCTTTGGTTTCAAGGACTAGTGCACTTTTTCCTTTGGGATAAAATTGGAGTCAAAATGGGTTTTTACCTTAAATTTTCCCAACAAAAATAACTTAAGGTGGCGACTTCAATCAAAATCAATTTCAAATAATAAAAGGCGCTAAGCTTGTCTCCTCCTTGAGAAATTGCCCCTATATGAGTGCTCCGATGCCCCAAATGCCCTCTGCTCTTCCATTCGGAAAGGAGCGGCGGGCCCGGACGTGGCGGCGCTTGGGCGAGGCCTCACAATATTATACTCATCCTTTCAGTGGTTACATGTTTTCAGGACCTTAGTGAGGCAGTCACCCATTGGCTACATCATCTCCAGACTTGGATCAGATGTATGTATTTGAGGTCACTCCTATGTATAGAAGTTCCTTGGTATATAATGTACAGAGGGTTTGGATTGACAAAAAGTAAAGTGTCTAAAATGATCAAATGATAATCAAATATGATATGATAATGTATATGTTGTATATATATATGATATATGAGCTTGATATGATATGTATATGTTAGGTGCGGAAGTCACATATCATTAAAGTCTCACTCATTTCATTTCGAACTTGAAAATATATCTATCATTTTAACCCTTGGCAAATAAAAAATCATTTTCAAAGCCTAAATAAACCGTAGAAAATTAAAAATCATTCTTCAAAACCAAAAAAATGTTAAGCCCAAGTAACCCTTGGCAACTAAAATCAGTTTAAGCCCAAGTAGGCAAGCAAAATTAGTTTAAGCCTAAGTAACCTTTGGCAACCTAAATCATTTTAAGCCCAAACAACCCTTGGCAAACAAAATCATTTTCAAAGCCCATGCAAACCATGGAAAATCAAAAATCATTTTCAAAGCCCATGTAAACCGTGGCAAATCAAAAATTATTTTCAAAGCACATACAAACCATGGTAAATCAAAAATTATTTTCGAAGCCCATGAAAACTGTGGCAAATCAAAAATCATTTTCAAAGCCCATGCAAACCATGGCAAGTCAAAAGTCATTTTCGAAGCCCACGTAAACCATGGTAAATTAAAAATCAATTTTCAAATCCCATGTAAATCGTGGCACCTCAAAATCCAATTTTAGATCCCTCATACAAAGATTTTCTCATTTTGGCTTATTAGACTCATCCTAAGATAGCCATAGAATATCTTTATCCAATATGATCATGGTAGCCTGTGTTCACTATCACCACGATTACTTCTCTAGAAAAGCAACCATGATGAGGGGCAACTGTGAACACATAATTTTGCACCAAAGTAGTCTTAAACCCATGATAGATTGATTGATGATTGACCAAAGATAAAAAACACCTTCAATATAGACAAACCGGACCATGCCAAACTGATCAATGTCAACCGAATGTTAAACCACTTTAAATCGGGCAAATCAGACTGGATAAGCATTAGAATAAGCCTGATGGCAGCCACCCTTAGCATTGGCGGCAATGTCATGCCTAAGTGGCGGCACCGCTAGTGCCACAACCAGCACTTGGCGGTGCCACCACTCAGGCCATCTCCTACCGCCAAGCTTTGTTCCCTCTGCCACCAAGCCTTAGCATAGGTGCCACCAAACACAGAACGTGAATCCTATATCAATTTTCAGTATGGTTTTCCCTCAGATGTTTTCCTATAAATACGAGCCTCATTTCACTTCTCAAAACACACCATCTCTCCTTGAGTTAGACACCAACTCTCCTTAAGTTACACACTAACTCTCCTTGAGTTAGACACCAACTCTCCTTAAGTTACACACCAACTCTCCTTGAGTTAGATACTGACTCTCCTTGTGTTACATAGCAACTCTCCTTAAGTTAGACACCGACTCTTCTTAAGTTACACACCAACTCTTCTTGAGTTAGACATCGACTCTCCTTGAGTTATATACCAACTCTTCTTGAGTTAGATACCAACTCTCCTTGAGTTAGACACTAACTCTCCTTGAGTTAAACATCAGAACAGCTAAGTCAATTTTTTCTTTGTTGTCTCTCTCTTCTCCCCCTATAATCAACTTTCTTTATCTTAAGCAGTTCATCTCTCATTGATTTTGAACTAATTTCTTTAACTCTCCTTGAGTTTGAGAAATAGAAGACCTAAAGTGATCTCTCTTTGATTCAATCTAGAAGCATCACCATTGTACCAATTCGGGTGAATTCTAAGAAGGCATTCCTCGCAATCCAAAGTGAAACTTCTATCCGGGCAAACTTTAAAAAGGCATCTCCTGCAATCCAAAGTCAAACTTCAATCCGGGCGAACTCTAAGAAGGCATCCCTTGCAATTAGAAGTGGAACTTCGATCTAGGTGAACTCTAAGAAGTCATCCCCTGCAAAGCAAGACCAAACCTCTTCTAAGAAGGTGTTCCCTCAAAGCAAGGTATCATGTTCATACCTTTAAATTAATTGGTATAAATCAATTAAAAGAAACATAAAACCAATATTTTCTTAAAATCAAACCACCTAGCCTTCATATAATAAATATTAGACTTTAGATTTTAGGGCCCATGAACCATAATAATGTTAAAATGTCATCATGAACCAATTTTATACACATGCATACATGCATACATGTATAACCATGCATTCATACATTTGTGGACTAAGAACCAATAAGTCAATGGTCAATGTAAAGCCTAAAAAAACTTTGAACCCATTAAACCATCCATAAACTTTTAAGCCTTAGTTAGATTAGATCATTCTTTTCCACCCTTGTTTAGGTTTTGTTTGGACCACCATGACCTAATCCGAATTTTCTTTTGAAAGGTACAAATGGAAAGCACAACACCCGGCATGGATGCCATGGAGACACTTTTAGCCACCTTACTCAAGAAGCAAGAGGATAACTTTTGTATTGCCTTAGACCATGCCCTTGATACACAACGTCAATCCATCCTTAATGTGGTAAAAAAAATGATGGGTCAAGGAACAAGTGTCCACCAAACCGATGCTTCTAATGATCTTCATCCCTTCCACCAAATCTCGTTATTGATTTGACAAATAATGGGAAAGCTCTTGAAGTTGTCATTCCTACACAAGCTATCAATTTGAATGGTCACACTACTCTATCCTCCTCCCAGAATCTTTTTCATAGAGGAGAAGGCTTCAACCTGACCGAAACTAAGAAGTTGATGGAAAAATTTGAAGCTATGAAAAGGCTTCTCAAGAACATTAAGAAGCATAAGGATCTCATTGATTGTCACAACCTAATTTTAGACTATGACGGTCTTAGGGTATAGAAAATGCCAAGGCAACTAGTACCTCGAAGAACCCATTATTTTACTTTAACTTCACTTTTACAAACTAATAATATTATTAACAATTATTCCTTAAACATATGATACATTTTAGGTAGTAATTTTTTTTTCTAAAATATCATAAGATTCCTTACAGAAAAATTGATAGAGTTTTCTCTATAACTCTGACTTAATCTTTCAGTAAGAATTAAAGATTTACACTTCCAATAAACATACATACCCTTATAACCTCCATTAATCAACACAACTTAATAAGCACTTCAATAATTACATTCACATCTCATATCATATATATACATCATTTATATTCTCATATCAGATTTAGTTAACACTTTGATTATATTAAAACATTAAACTCCTAATCAAACCAAGTCCTATATACATTATACCAAGGAACTTCTATACAATGGAGTAACCTCAATACATATAAATGAAATCTAAGGCTGAAGATAACGTAGCCAATGGATATCTGCCTCATCGAGGTCCTGAAAACATTTAACAACTTTGGGGTGAGTATAAGATTATACTCAATGAATCTAAATATATGAATATGCAATACTATTCATGAAAAGCCACATCTATCCATTAATGATCTGCAAATAATAGATAACTGATAATGGAATATTGAAATACATATAATGAACCACAATGCATATAATATAACAGGTATGAGTTATCTGTAACACATTATAATATAATTCTTTACTTTTACTTCACTTCTCTACTTTCACATTTCCATCCCACACACCATTAGATAAGGTAGATCAACCCTTATAGCATAGAGAATTTCATCCTCTCTAGCAAAGGTCAGAGAATATATATATATCTATGTGCACACAGCCGATGGATTTACTCGCTACACCATCGAAGTAGTCCTGTTATAATATTATATGTAAATGTCTCATATAGTATGAATGTATAAATATTAGGTCTCAAATATGACTATAATGGTGTTAAATAATATTACAAAGATCAAATAAGCAATATTGTACAATATGAAAATTTTGGTCTTCGGGGCCCAGTTGCACCAGCATAGCTGACACCTCTAAATTACGGGTCCGTTTCTCATTTTTCAAGAACTTTCTGGTTTTCCTTGAAATCAATATTTCCATGGCAATTTATTTATACAAATGATAAATTTATATATATATATATATATATATAGATAGATAATAAGCAATTAGAGTTCAAAAAGCCTTTCAGAATAAATTTTATACAAAGTCAAAGTTTATGTCAACTTTAGACATTTGAGCAGCTCTGTTTTAGGTCATTTTGGCAAAACTATTCAAAAGTAGATCATTAATGGTTTTCAAGCAAGGATATCATTTTATATGCATAAATGCATAACTTATGAATGAATAATACATGATACATATATATAGAATCACCTCAAACAAATCTCCAAGTATTCCCCCAACAGGCCTAGTTAGCCCGCGACTCACCGTCAGCGACCCTATCTCGGGAAGTTTCTTCTATATTAATTAAATCACTCCGGTAAGACTTATACTCAATACCTTTCACATTAAAACACATATCAAAGCACATCAACATATATAAGGCATATATACTATACACCATAGACCCTATATTACACAATTAACACTTTCCATTCCTTTATGCATCAAATGCAATTCTATCACCACATTTCATTCACATTTCATATGTTCATCACTATAATGCCAAGTTAAGAACTCCCAAACACTTAGTTCAATATTTCATATTAAACATACATCAATTTCCAAGTTTAACTTCCAAGTACATATATCAAACATCTTTTACATATTTAAACTTATACATTTACACCATTAAACTATATTCAAACCTTACTTTCTCATTTACTTTAACCTAACACATTAAACTAACAAAGTCCACATGGTTCGTCCAATATGGAATTCATTATATTCATCCATTTTTCCACACCATTCAAGCATATAATATTTATATACATCAATTACACATCATTCAAGCCTTTAAACCTATTAAACATTAAAACACCAAACCACCATTCAAGCTTCATCATTTCGGCCAAGATGAAAGTTCCACCAAATGGATTTGTTTCCATTAATTAACCACTAATTCATATCATACACATCAAATAAAACTCATTTGAACAAAAATATCCATCAAAATCATACTTTGATTCATATTTCTTCCTATTAGGGTTTTCTTTCAACTTTTGATTTTTCTTCCAACCAAAACTCATTTTTGATACTAAATAACATAAAAAAACATATTAAGAACATAATTAAACTAAAAGAATAGTAAAATCACTTACTTAACAAAAGTTCTTCAAAAACTTCCAAGCTTTGATTCTTTACTTTTTCTTGTTTTTCCTTAAAATCTAAAGCTATATTTGTGTTTAGAATGACAGAATTAACATATTTCAATCAATAAATGAAAGAACACAACTTGATTTGGTGTTGTTCAAGGTTGGACGAAACTTGGATGAAGAAAGAGAAAAGTGTGAATGGTGATTTTGGCTAAGAATGATGAAGAGGTTGTAAAAATTAACTTAAATATCAATGGCATAATCTTATACTTTGAGCTTATAGTAACAATTGTGAAACCTAGCTTATTAACCATCCAATTCTTCATCTTTTCATCCAATGGTTTGATTTAGGTAAGCCTAAAATGATACCACAAGTTTTCATACAACATATAAGTCCATATTTCAAAGGAAAAAGACTAAATTACCCTTAGTTCAAATTTAATCCTTATCCGAGCAGCTTTACCCGAAATTATTTTCTACTAGGTTTAATTCTCCAACAAAATTTCAAATAAATATAATATCATCATTTTCATGTCCTAATATTCTTTTCTACCTTCAAATATAATATTAATTTCCATAAACTCGAAGGGGGTGTGAAATGACCATTTTGCCCCCAGTTCACCAAAAATTCAATTTTTCTCAATTTCTTCCTAACAGCCTTTAAACCAATTTTATACGTATAATACTTCCTAAAACATGCATATATATTCAATTCAAGCATAAATATATAATAATACACAACTTTCAAACAAAGGAAAAATCTCATAGGTTTACCCTTTATGGTTTAGGTTTTAAGCTTTAACTAAAGTATTACATTCTACCCTCCTTATAATTAAATTCGTTCTCAAATTTATTTTAATGCAATAGAATGGAATAAAAACCTGACTCATGAAATAGGTAGGGCTATTTGTGTCTCATCTCAGCCTTACTTTTCCAAGTACATTCCTCTACCGTCCAATTTCTCCATAAGACTTTAACCATAAAAATGCTCTTGTTGCAAAGCTATCTTATTTGCTGATCAATAATTTCAACTGGTACTTCCTCATAAGTTAAATCTTCATTTACCTCTACATCCTAAAGCTGAAGAATATGAGATGGATCTGATACATATTTCCTTAACATAGAAATATGAAAAACTAGATGTACATGTCATATATTTGGAGGTAGTGCCAATTTGTAGGACACATTTCCTACCCTGTCTAGAATCTCAAAAGGACCAATATATCTAGGTGACAATTTTCCTTTCTTCTTGTCATGGCCTAATTTTAGACCATGACAGTCCTAGGGTACGGATAATACCAAGGCGACTAGTACCTCGAAGAACCCATGCTTTTATATTAACTTAACTTTTAAAATCATTACTTAACCTGTGATACATTTAGGTGATAATTTTTTTTTCGAACATCATAATATTCATGCAGAAAAACTGACAGAGTTTCCTTTATAACTTTAACTTAGCTATCCGTAAGAAATAACAATCACACTTCCTATAAAACATACATCCCCTTTTAACCTCCATTAGTCAATTCACAACTCAATGTGCACTTCAATATTGCAATCATATTTCACATCACATTTACATCATATCAATTTCCCATATCATATATATGTACATCATATACATATTCATATCATATCTGATTATCATATGATCATATTAACATTATACTTAAACCAATCCAAGCCCTCTATACATTATATACCAAGGAACCTCTATACACATGAGTGACCTCAAATACATACATCTGTTATCCAAAGCTGAAGATGATGTAGCCAATGGATGTCTGCCTCATTGAGGTCCTGAAAATATATAACCACTGAAGGGGTGAGTATAAGATTATACTCAGTGAGTCAATATATATATATATATGAGTATGCAATATTATTCATGAATAGTCACATCTATCCATTAATGATCTGTAAATATGAATACTGGTGATAACATGATGAAATACATATCATGAACCATAATGCATATAATACACATAAACACACATTATACACATACTGAACCTCAAAGGCTCCATATCACTCTTTTAACACTTTTCATATCTTTCATGCATCAAATGCATTTCTATCACCATATTTCATCCACATTACACATGTTCATTAGTATAATGCTAAGTTATGAACTTCCAAACACTTAGCTCAATATTCCATACCAAACATATATCAAATTTCAAGTATGCTTTCAAATCACTTATACCATTCAATCTTTACACATTTAACCTTATACATTTCAATCATTTATGCCATTATACTATATTCAAACCTTACTTCCTCATTTGCATTAACCTAACACCTTAAAGTAACAAAGTCTACATTGTTATACTTTAATGGAAATTATTCCATTCTTTCATTTTTCAACACCATTCAATTGTACAACATTCATATACACCACATGCATAACATTTATCCATAAATACCTATCAAACATCAAAGCACATTCATCATTCCAAGCACCTCAAAGTTTCGGCCAAACCAAGTTTCATTACAAATGAATTCATTTCCATCATTTAACCATCAATTCATGTTAAACACATCAAATATACATCATTCATACCTTTAAAACCATTTAAACATCAAAATCACACATCAATATTCAAGCACCTCATTTCAACCAAAGTGAAACCTTAACCAAATGGATTTGTTTCTTTCTTTTAACCATAAATTCATATCTTACGCATCATTTAAACCAAAAGAATCATCAAAATCATACTTTGATTCAAAGTTCTTTCTATTAGGGTTTCAATCCATCCTTTTGAATTTCATCCATTCAAAATGTGTTTTGAACCTCAATAATCATCAAAGAACACCATATAATCATATTTGAATCAAAAGAATTGCAAAACCATTAACTTTCCAAAAGTTCTTCAAAAACTTCAAATCTTTGATTCTTAGCTTTTTCAAGTTTTTCCTTAAAATCTAAGGTTATATTTGAGTTCACAAGGTTGGAATTAATATGTTTCTATACAAAAATGGAAGAAAAGCATAAAATTTGGTGTTGTCTAATGGTGGCCAAAACTTATGGAAGAAGGATAGAGAAAATGTGTTGGTGAAATGGTGATGAAGATGAAGAAAAATGAAATGGTGGGAAAAATCTATTGAAATATCAAAGGTGTGATCTTATACATTAGGCTTATAGTAGAAATGGTGAAACCTATTCATCCAACCATCCATTTCTTTATCATTTCATCCAATGGTTAGATTTAATCAAGCCTAAAATGATGCTATAGGATTGCATACACCATATAATTCCATATCTCAAAGGAAAAGACTAATTTGCCCTTAGTTCAATTGAAGCACCTCAAACACCTCAATTGAGCAGCTTGACGGGAACTATTTTCAACTGGGTTTAATTCTCCAACAAAACTTCAAATAAATTAAATATCATCATTTTTCATGTCCTAATATTCTTTTCTACCTTCAAATATCATGTTTATTTCCATAAAACTCGAAGGGGTGTGAAATGACCATTTTACCCCCAGTTCATCAAAAATTGAGTTTTTCCCGATTTCTTCCTAACAGCCTTTAAATCACTTTTACATGTGTAAAACTTTCTAAAACATGCATAAACATTCAATTCAGGCATAAACATGCATATTACATATCATATAAACATATAAGGAACCCCCTTAGGTTTACCCTTTAAAGCTTAAGTTCTAAGCCTTTCAACTGGGGTGTTACATATATATTCCATTGACTTGATTATAAATCTATTGTGTTGTTTACTGATTCTATAGTCATATATTTTATTTTGATATTGATGTGTAGATAATTATTCATAGAATATCTGCCTATTGTTATTGATATCTGAGCCATTGTCTTTGGTCAATGCATATTTGATTCACTGAGTAATCATTACTCACCCCTTCATTTGTTTCCCTTTCCAGGTGCAGAGTAGAGGTAGATTTTTGGCTTTTATTCCTTTGAGGAATTCTACTGTACTGTGTAGACAGCGTAATTAATTGTGCTTATGTGATTATGTGGCTATAGATTGATATGTATAGTATGTGATTGATAGATGTGACACTAGGTTCTACGAGTGTCGGTCACCTCTAGCATCTCCTACATCCTAGGACTGTCACGTTCTGAAATCGGGATGCGAAATTAAGCCTACCCTTGCCCTAGGACCATCACACTTTTTATTTTAGGGTGTGACAATTCCATCTCACCATCCATGCAATAAATAAAATTAACCTCTACAACATATTATTTTACATCACTTTATACAATCCATCTATATCCAGTTACAAATCCATGGAGCTACTAAAATATTACATAAAGACAAAGTTTAAAATATTTACACTGTCAAAATTTAACTGCTAGTTCCACAAAAGAAGGAGATCTGGAACCCATTTTCTACTCCTAACCTGAAAAATATTCAACAACTACAGAATGAGTATAAATACTCAGTGAATTTAATATACATCATATCACATTAGGGTTAGATAATCAACAAGACAATAAGATAAATAAATATCATGTAATAGGTTTTGCATACCAGTTAACATATGAGGAAAAATTAGGTAGTAATAGTAGTCTGTGTCCAATAAATAGGTCTTAAGTATACAAATCATATGGAAATAATAGATAATGGGCCTTAACAAATTTGACAATATATAAATCACATGAAAATTACATAAGACAGGCCAACCCTTATGGTTAGGATATTAACCCTTCCTAGCTAGGGTCCATGATATATATTATGCACAATGCTGATGGTATTCACTCACTACCCGTCAGTAAGGTAGCTCTATCAAATCAACATAATAAGGCAATAAGATAATTAATTTAGGAAATTAATCAACATGAACAATTAAGAATCGAAGTGCTCAACAATATTCAAATGGTTTGCAACTTACCCAATCGGTATCGATAACCAAACATATATAGGCAATGGAAGCTATAATTAGAAAAACAATAGGAATGGAAATCAAGTATGGGTTGGACAACAAAGTGGTCAATCAATGTCAGTTATGCTGGCACAATTGGCTAGCAAACATTGCTAGTGACAATGGCATTGGCTTGGTAGGCCTATGAAAAACTCATTGAGGCATTTTGTCAAACACTTGTTGTGCAACTTTCCAACAATAATTTGGTAAGGTTTTGGTGGAATTTCAACAATTCCCATATATCAAACATCAAGCACACAATGTGGAAAATTTGATAGGCAATTCATATCCATCAAATAGCTATACAAATTGAATCAAATTAGGCTTGGAATACAAAGGATAAACAAACAAATTTTCAAAGAAATGGAACAAGTATTGTTCGGCCAAACTTGGTCTTTTCCATATGGTTTCCATAATTCAAAATATGGTTATAGACATGTTATATGATGTATATTAGACTCACCGAAACCTTCCAATTGCCAAAACAAAGCTTGTTTCTTCAATTCCTTCAAAGTAAGCTAAATTGGCAATCTTGTTCTTCCTTTGATTCTATACCAAAACTATCACCAATTTAGCTTCCAATGGATATAATTAAACATAAATTAACTTAATTATAGATTATGGAAGCTTAAACTAGGGTTTGGTTACAAACATAACCTAATTAGGGTTTGTAATTTGGGATTTCCAACAATTTGAACAAATTTGTGCAATCTAATGCTAAGCCCATCTAATTCAACATCTAAAACACCTAATTAACTTAAAAGAATGAAGGAAACATCAAGTTACTTTAAGATTGTGGTGTGGTCAAAATCTTCAAACGGAGGATTCTTGGTTTCCTTTGATTGCTTTGAAGAAAATTGAATGGGATTAGGTTAATAAAGGTTAAAATTACAGTTTTCTTTGATTTTTCTTGGAAAATTTGCATGAAAATTGATGGAGAAGTGGAGAAAGTGGTTCAGCCAAATGGTGGAGAAGAAAAAGAAGAAGAAGAAGAATTTTGGTGGAAAAATGGCTATGTGTGGTATTTATAGGTAGGAAGTTTTAAAAATTAGGTTTTCCACTCAAAACTTTCATTATGTCTACTTTTGACCCGAAAGTATTCCGTAACTAATTATGTCAATTCCATTTAGTTTTATATTTTAAAGTGGGAAAATTAATAAGCTTATTTTTAGCTGTAGTTTAACATTATACGTCTTTGGGAGAAAATCTGGATCCTAGAAAGGTGGTTTCCCAAAATGCCCTTGAATTTCCACTTATTTACAATTTTGCCATTTTATTGATTTTTCATCATTCTTAACACTTTTCCATACTTTCTTCATATCATTAACTATCACTATTCTTAATATCTCAGTACTCATGTACCTGAGAAAAATAACCATAAATTTAATACTGTACTAATTCCTTAAACAAAATAATTTCTATCGGTATTATCGATTCAATACTTAATAAAATTGCCTAGAGCTACAACAAAATTTTCAGGGTATTATAGGTAAATTCTTAAACTTAGTATTTAATTTAATTTAATGAATTAAATAGTTAGAATAGTTATTGAATTAGATTAATTGAGTTGTATAAGTGGTGATATAAGGAAATTAATGTAGGATGATGAAGTTGTATAAATCTAAATTAGGGATTTGATGAATTTAATATAATTTCTTTATTTTAATTTCATTATATTGATTTGTAAGTAAATATTATTGAGTTAAATTGATGGTTTAAGCTAATTAGAGGAACTTGGAATTAGGGTTTCAAAGTTGGGACAATGTTGTATTAGGGTTTTGAGAGCTTATGAACAAACATAAAGTTATAACTCAATTTTCATGGTCTTTAGAAACGAATTTGGAGAAGTGTAAAGCATAAAAATTGTAGGTATATATCTAATTTATATGTCTCTTGATACGTGTACGCGAGTCCTAGGTCCGTAGCTTGATTCCTATCATCTCTAAAATGGTTTTGCAAAATATGATATGTGTAAGGAGATATTAGTCCGTAATTGGGACTTATTAAGATTATAAGACTTGTTGGAAATCCGAATTTGATCATTTAATTTGAAGTACTTAGAGACTGAATTAGACAAAGTGAAAGGCATAAAAAAATGTTCATTTATGTATGAATATATACTTGCAAATCAGTTTTTAAATTGGGTATGAACGTTTTGATTTATGGTCATCATAGTATGGTTTTCCTATATAGATGCTTACTGAGTTGTAGAGCAAGCTTTAGAAATTCACCAAACATTATGTATTATTTAGAATGATCTAAATTTTGGATATGTTATAGTTTTATATGTCTAGTTTAAGTGAGAAAAATAATTAAAGCAATTGGGTATTTGTAGCTTAAGATATAAATAAGAGAAGCAGGGCTGCCATAATTTATTCATTAACTAAATTTCTTAGATTAAAATTTAAGTTTAAAATTTAAGGGGAATTAATTCAATTAAGCTTAGAGTTGTTATAATTCCATGAATAATGTGTTTTAAATTGTGTTTAATTGATGTGTAGCATCAAGGAAAAGATGGTGTCACGACCTATCTCGGAAGTCGTGACGGTCCTAGGGTACGGGTGATGCATAAGTGACCAGTACCACGTAGAACCCAAAAGACTATCTATATGGCATGCATCACACAAATTATAACTTAAATAATATAAAAATGCTGAAGAAAATTCGACATCATCTCTCCTAAAATCGAACTATGCCCAAAATAAAAAACAAGAAGTACACTTCTAAACAATTCACAAACATCCCAAAAACTGATCCCTCCTGGATCTCCATCAACAATCTCTAAAATCAATATATATATATATAGCATACACCTCAATTATATATAAATAACTCAAACATCAATTGTAATCAACAATATATATATATATATATATATATATATATATATATATATATATATATATGCAAACTTATGATTATCTACATGCTAAAATCTATTTACAGTACCATGGAACTATTCTAAGTATTTTCTATTACATTACTTTAAGATTTGAATTTTACATGCAAAAGATCTCCACGGCAGAAGAAAACGTTGCCAATGGAATACGGGCCTCACCAAAGACCTGAAATCAACACCCACCAAAGGAATGAGTATAAAAATACTCAGTGAGTTCATAAGCATAAAAATGAAGTAAATGCATTATAATAAATATTAGTACCATTATAAGATATATCTATATATATATATATATATATATATATATATATATATATATATAAACTAAATCATATGAATAATAAAAACAATAAATATTAACTGAAACAATTATATTGTATATTTATTAACAATATAAATAATAATAACAGGTAGCACATATATGATATCACAGGATTTGGGTCACTTTGAACTTTTACAATCAGCACTATCATAAAGTGCGTAACACTAGGGAATATAATGCCCCTCCCTAGCAAGGGGTAATATATATATATATATATATATATGACACATATAAGGATATATTCCTTA